>NDGN011547310.1:0-13662 GCA_002564285.1 Tympanoctomys barrerae | reverse complement strand
AGAAAGAAAGAAAGAAAGAAAGAAAGAAAGAAAGAAAGAAAGAAAGAAAGAAAGAATCTACAATGCTTGCTTCTTTCTCTACATAATAGTTTAACATTCTATATTGGTTCATTTGTGTTTTCCACTGAGATTCTTACTCACCAACTCCTACCATGTTATCATGATCTCTGTCAAATCATATTCCTTCTAAGGATTCTCTACTAACCACCCAATCAAAAGTAAATGCTTGCTGTATGAGGTCTATTACATACCTGTTGCCTGTTTTTTTATTACAAGGCCCTTTTTTCTATGGATGAAATTAGAGATATTTTTACATTTATGGCTATCAGTATAAAACTAGTAGATGCCTGACAAAGACTTATTAAATCATATATGTGTCTACCAATTCCTATTATCTCTGATGGTATTATTGAGTTGTATTTGCACAAACTCTTGTAACTGGGACACAGTTATTGCTGAAATTTTGTCACTCCTTTGAATTCCTTTAACTTCTAGGTTTGTCACATGTTTCTGGCTTCAAGCCTCTACCAGTAATCCAGACAAATTTTGCTGTAGCTGACATGTAACTATGCAATTGTCTTGTCTTTATAAAAAATATCATATAGCCATTTCTAATACCAACATTAAAATTATTGCTTATTGAGTATCTTTATGTCAACTCTTTAAGCCATAGAAGCCTCAAAAATATGCAGATAAACTTACATGCAAATGAAATAGCACAGTACATTAGAATAATGCAATTTAATTTTTTAAAGCTTCAGTAATCCCTACTTTCAAATCTAAGGGCACTTGGTGATAATCCAAATTGAAATCAGAAATATATAGCTTGTTTATGTAGTTTTTTAGGATTCTCCATGTGCCAATAGAATAAAGGATATGAGTACAAGTTTCAAACCAGTGCTTATGAACAATGCTCAGAAGTTTATAATCCTAATCAATACTTGATTATGTTGGTAGAATTTATTTGAGTAGAGCTTAATGTAATACTGAAAATTTCTCAATGTATTGTTGAATG
The DNA here is from genome assembly GCA_002564285.1 of Tympanoctomys barrerae. Classification (NCBI taxonomy): domain Eukaryota; kingdom Metazoa; phylum Chordata; class Mammalia; order Rodentia; family Octodontidae; genus Tympanoctomys; species Tympanoctomys barrerae. The sequence goes on along the minus strand of NDGN011547310.1, from coordinate 12,647 downwards.
AACTTAGAGCAGCCATTCTTAATAAAATGTAGAAAACAGCATTACAGATTAATTTGTGCTATCCTTTTATAATACTTAATACCAAGTTTCTCTTGGCAGTGTATTTCTCTTGTTTTAGTTCAAGAATCTTTCAGTCAGAATTTTCACACATTTTATTTCCACTCCATAATGCACTTAATGGTCCTAAAAGTTGAGATTTATTCACACAAGCTTTCTTCTGAATGCAAATAAATTTCACACACAATCTGAAGGCGACAGGAGACAATTCTGGAATTCAGTGATAATCTTCAGTGTATGCTAAATGCTAAAAATGATCAAAGAGCAAAGTCCCTTTGAAATCGAGTCTTAAGAATTATTAATTCCCAAAGGTGATCAAATTTAAATCTTGAATTTCTTCCTTAAAGAAATTTCATGAGACTTATTAGGATTTTCACTGTGATTTCAGTTCCAAACATATGAAAATGAGTCAAATGAAATTGCTCTGGTATTATGGGTTTTCTCAAGCTAAATGAAAGTCATATAAGTGAAACATAATTATGTAAGAACAGTAAAAATAAAGGGTAACTAATAAATGTTGAGCTAAAATCCATGTTGGATAACCAGTTCATTTGTCTTACAAAAAATGTTACATATAGATATGTCCAGGAAAAATGACCATAACATAGTTGGTATGGGAGCTTTCATCAAATAACAATTCATAAGTATCTCAAATTTTTATTTAAATCAAAATTTCATTTCTTGGAAAGACACCACAAAGAAGACAGAAACATAAACTGTACATTTGGAGAAAATAGCTTCACAATAAACATTAAACTAAAGACTTCAATTTGGAATATACAAAGAACTATAACAATAAAGAAATGCTCCAAAGATTTGAGCACTTTACCAGACAGGATACATAAGTGGTCCCAAAGTACAAGTACAGATGCTTTATTTCCTTATTTATAAAAGAACTTCACATTGAAACTACCATGAGATACTATCACAGACTTCTTGAAGGGGCCAAAATTGAAGAGACCAAACACTAATAAAGAGGGAGCAACTAAGATCTCATAATTTGTTGATGGGAATGTAAATTGATGTAATTATTTTTAAATGACAATTTCCAAAAGACTTTAATATACACTTAATATATGAGCCATCCATTCTACCCCTCAGTATTTACCCACATGAAAATACTACCTATCTTTCTACAAACATCTAGAAATGAATATTGGAAGGAGTTTTATTTTTGAGTTTCAAACTGGAAACATCTTGAAGTCCATCAGCAGTTGAAAGTGCAAATAAATTATCATTTACACAAGGAATCCTGCTCAGCAATACAAAGAGTTAACCATGGATACACACAATAATATGATACATCTAAAAGCTATTTTGATGAGAGAACCCAGGCATAAAAGATTATGTAGCACACAATTGCATTTATGTGACATTCTGGAAAATGCAAACTAATGTGTAGTGACAGACAGCTGATCAATTGTTACTTAGGACTAGATGCTGAAGAAAAGCTATATCAAAAATAGATATAAAAAAATTTTGCGGTGATGCGACATCTGTTATCTCTGTGGAGATGTTTTCCAACTATATATACTGGCCCCAACTGATTAAAGGATGCACCTGAAGTATGTTCAGTTCACTGGGATTTCTTTATTTCAATTTTGACTTCTATTAGTCCATGTTTGCTGTAAATAATGATTATATTCACTGTAGGAGTTTGGTACATGTGTATGACACATCGCAATTCCTTTCTCCCATTTTATTTTTCCAACATCAAATTCCTTCATTTGTTTTCTAAATTGGGTTTTAGAAAAATGAGGTGTGTCAATGAGGATTGACACACTTCATTGTATTTTATTTCTTTTGAATCGCTTATTTTTTATATATTTGGTACCAGGTCTCACTAGGCAGCTCAGACTCGCAGTGCTCCTCCTGTCTCAGCCTCTCTAGTGCCGGCATTACAGGCGAACATCACCACTCCCATTTCAGGGCCCACAGAGAACCCGGGACCAGCACAGCACGTGGTACTGGAGCTTGAACTCAGGACCTGGCGCTTGCCAGGCAGAAGATTAGACCGCTGGGTTATTTCCTTCTTTTATTTTTAAAGAGAATTAAAGACAGTAGAAGAAAAAATACACTAAAAGTGATACATAATTTTACTAAACAAAATGATAGGCATTCAACTTATAAAGTTAATCATCATAGACACAGATTGATAACCAGACAAATGGGTTAAAGCACATCCAGAATATGTAAAACAATTACACTAAGTCGAGCTACACTTTTAGATACTTTGTCTGTACTGGATAAGTGTATCATTTTTAAAGCAATCCGTTTTTTCCCTATGCAGTGCATATACAGACCAGCGACTCTATTTCAATCATTATAATAGCGTTTTCCATAGAAGTTAAGAAAAATAAAAGATGAAAAGAAAACAAATCTGTGGCCCATAACGACTATGACCAAGAACCCTAAAATACACGGGAGGCCGTGGTTTATTCCTTCCTGCAGTTGCGTACAGTTTTTAGGGCAGAGTCGTGGGCGCCTACAGCAATCAGCAAACAGTGTTGGGGAACGCACTGTGAACCGCAGCACAGCTCGCAGTGTACACATTGCCTCATGTTTTAAAAAGGGAATGACTCTGTGATGACATGGCTTTGCTTTATTTTCTCCACAAATAATCCAATGCCAAGTAAAGCTGTGAAAACACAAGCTGGAAATTTCATCATCCTCTAGAGCCAAAGTAATCTAAATCTTGTAGCGCTTTTCTCCCTTAGCGTTTGGTACAAATTCAAGGGTATATGTAGAAAAATGTACCCTGCGTCACACTACGTGCTTCTGTAAATTCTAGTAATAAAAATTGATTTCCATTCATGATGAATTCAAGCTCTGACATCCCTAAACTGTCTGACATGTTTTCAAGGTATGTTCTCAAGCTCATCGCAGGACTTTAAAAGAGCTGTTTTGTTTGCAGCTTGTTGGCCGGGCTTCTACAAGGCTGCAGACGGCAACGCGAAGTGTACTAAATGCCCTCCTCACAGCTCTACTAACGAAGAAGGTTCAGTGCACTGCAGGTGTGAGAATAATTACTTCCGAGCTGACAAAGACCCTCCATCCATGGCTTGTACCCGTGAGTAGTTTTGCTGCAACCCATGCCTCCATATTTGCTGTTTTTTAATTTTTTTTTTTCTTCTTCTTCTTCTTGTGACTGTGCTGTTCGTTTTTTGGCCTGTGTGCATTTTGAGCATCCGCCCATTTCCTCCCATTACACACGTGCAAACCAAAAGCCTCTCGGACTCTGTCTTCGTGCTTGGCTAGCCAAAAATGCAACATGTGTCACGCAAAATGAATTAGCTCATAAAGCTCTTCCTGCAGTGTGTCCCCCGGAAAGAAAAGAAACTTTCCGTATCTTGTTTTAAGGTCTTGCCTTCCTCTTGACAGCAGAAGGGAGGCGATGGGAAGGGGAATCTGTGTTTTTACATTTCTATTCCCTCTTGCTATCTATTGGCCATAGGTCATGGGGGAAAAGACTAAGATTTATAAAGGGAATATGAAAGTTTTCGTAAGTATTCACAGGGGTATTGAATTCAGTGGTAAATTCCTTCGCTAGACATTGTGAACACACCCTCAGACCTGATTGAAAACTCCCCCGTTCCTACCTTGGGGAGGACCGCGCAGTGGAATCCATGTGTATATAATCTCATGGCTCCTCGAAGGGTGAGTTAAAAGTAGATAATAAAGACAGGCGAGGTATTTACCTCTTTCAGCTCCATTGTAAATTATCTATTTTCCTTGTAGTCGAACACAGAAGTGAGGCCGTTAATCTCTGTGAACTGCTTTGCAGGACCTCCATCAGCACCAAGAAATGTTATCTCTAATATAAATGAGACCTCGGTTATCCTGGACTGGAGCTGGCCCCTGGACACAGGCGGCCGCAAGGACATTGCCTTCAACATCATATGTAAAAAATGCGGGTGGAGCGTGCAGCAGTGTGAGCCCTGCAGCCCACACGTCCGCTTCCTCCCTCGGCAGTTCCGACTCTCCAACACCACAGTGACAGTGACAGACCTCCTGGCACACACCAACTACACCTTTGAGATCGATGCAATTAACGGGGTGTCGGAGCTGAGTTCCCCACCAAGACAGTTCGCTGCAGTCAGCATCACAACTAATCAGGCGGGTGAGTACGCCCTGGGTCCTTCTAACTGCTCTCACACAAAACCAACTAATGCTTTCAGCAGAGAGAACAGGCAAAGGAATGGGAAGCAGAAAAACAAACAAAAACAAAACCAAAAAACCCAGCATTTTCTATCATGTTGAAAGAGTTGTAGTACATTCAATAATTCAGTATATTTCTTCAAATGTAAATGAACACCAGCATTTGGGCTCTTTTAAACCCACTTTTACCCGTTGCTTGTAATGCTGAGTTCCCTAAACATTTAGGGCTGTGAGATAGTAGTTATCAGGATCCTTGGAACATTTCTAAATGTTGAGATATTTATGCATTGAACCTGAAGTTTAAAAAGGTTATGGAGAGTATTCAAATCTATCAATTTTCATACTATTGACAATTTAATTTTTATACAGTTATTCAATTATTTTGTTCCTAAAACGTCCAAAATATTATAGTCTTAATATTAGTTCTGCTTAAACTTAAGAAAATGAACTTTATTTAATAGGCAAGTTTTGTGCTAATAACTTGAAAACATAGAATAACAAAAAATCAGGCTTTTATAGAGGTATTGGTGGCAAACAATTTGAATGCTTAAACTGAAAGTCTTCCCTGATGTTTGGCAATTTTACCAACCACATTTCTACTGACAACTTTCTATCAATGAAAAGAAAAATACTATACTGGCAGTTTGTAAGCATAGGCTATTTAAGAGAGAAAAAAATTTAAAACCTAAAACTGTCTTGTATTTATTTGTCTTTCTTATCCCAAACTTGTCTCTTATTCACAGTCAGTAAATTGTACTCTTCGATCACTCTAAAATTTCTGTAGATTACTCACAGATTTTACTTAGGACTATTTAGTTGCTATCCATTAATATATATATATATATGGATTATTATTTATATACAAAAACCGTGTCTTTCACATAGTAAAGCCATTTTTCAGTATTGATAATGTGGATGAAGGAGCAATATAGATTTCTTTTGGGGCCAGTTTAGCCAGTATGGCATTGCTGAACTCGTGAATGATGGTGCTCACAATTGTCACAGATGTCATAAGTATGACCACCTTCCAAGAAGTTTGATTCATATATATGACTGTACTATGCAAACATGAGTTTGAACTCACTTTGGAGCTGAAAAGGTGAGGGAGGAAATGAGAGACAGAAAGGCTGCAAACCAGAGAACGCTTGAATCAGTAGTTGCGACTGCGGCGCGCATTCCCAGATGTGTTCACCTGGGATCTGGCTGTGGGAATTCAGTATAAACTAAGATTCTGATATGGAGTTGGCTTAGGTAATGGGAGGCCTTCTGGCTTCTGGTGGGAATTGCCCTTGCTCTGAGAAGACCCGGATGTGCCCTGACTGCGGCTGTTGGCAGAGAAAGCAGGGGTGACTACATTCTCCTATCACCTGGAAGAGGTTTTCTAACAGCAAAATAATGACTGAAAACCTCACTAGAACATGTTGCTCTCAATTGGTTGGCTTTGGAAGGTTAGTTTACCTACCAACAGCACACATAAGCATCGTCTAAAGCTCATATTCAGTAAGTATGCACCAGTATGACATCCTGGTTGTTAATGTGCTTTATCCTGGTAAGCAGTCCTACCTACTATGGCATATTAGAGTAGAAATACACCTACACTGCTTAATTTTTCAAATATGCTGAGTAGTGTCTTCAGCTCAGTATCTCGGTCCCACCTTCATCCTCAGCAACCCAAAAGATAAATCTTGAGTTAGAGGGGTCACCACCCTCCTGCTCTAGAAACCTGGCTTCAGATATTCCTTCCATGTCTTTGGACTGATTCTTTGAATATAACCTTTTCAAAACTTCATGATCATGTGTATCTCTTTCTGTTTCCAAATTTGTTTTGTTCTCTTTGTCCTTTTGCTCTCATATAGTGATGAAATCCTTATCCTTTTACATCACCCCATGCTGATAATTATTCATGGAGGAGCTGTGGCTTAAGCAATGTGCACCGAAACATTATTGTAATCTTGCATAATGAACCTGAAATTTTTCCCACTAGAACCTGCATCCTTGACCCACTGGCATGTGTCTTTGTTTTGCTTCCATTAATGATATTTTGTCTTTGTAACTAATGTTATTAAAAATGTGTAAGTGAGGTTTTTTTAACTGTCCATGGGAAAAACGATAAGGCTATTACTATCTATCACATGAGTATGGTTTCTCAAATACAGCAAACACAGAAACTTTTAAGAAATTAAAATGTTGTGTTAAGTGGATTTCACAGTTCCTGTACAGTATTCCAAGCTGGCTTACTAGTTAGCTTAAAGAGGGAGTAGCAATCTGTACTACAATTATCTTTTCAACAACAACAACAACCACAAAAAAATGTAAAAACAAGCACAGGCTCTTTATTTTCCATCTCACCAATTTCCTCTGGTTTGCTGATAGTGTGTCTATCATCAAACTAATAATTCCAAATATGTGCAATGAACAAATCTAGATCAGGCCAAGACTTAAAAAAAATAAATGGGTTGATGTTTTGGGCTACTGGGTTACAAATCACAGCATAAGACAGAAACTGAACAGGGATGATCTTAGTTACTTCCCTTAACCCCAATCCCAGTTTTAAAAAATATAGTAATTCTGTCTACAATATGTACTACCGACATTTGATATATTTATTTCAAGGTGTCTCTGTCATTTTGCATGCCTGGGGGGAGGGAGGTCTTTGTTCTGTCTTCAAATCCCCAGGGCAAGATATATAAGCATGATTAGAAGCAATACCATCTCTTTTAGGAGTGTTTCTTTGTTTGGCTTCATTCTTGTTCTTGTGAAGGTTAATGGATGGATAGCCTTGAAAATCAACCTCCCTAGGATGAAAAGGATACAGCTTGTGACAGATATGATGCCCCCCTGTTTAAATGCCTCCCAGCCTCTCTATCTTTGACACGGATATAAAAGGCAAATGTGAATGTGTCCCTTTTAATTTAGTTTGTGAGACTGAGTTTCTTGATTCTTCTCTTGATTACATTGTAAAAGCTTCGCGATGACCGAGGATAAGATGCCTTATAAATTGCAGAGGATTTCATTGTAAATTTAGATGGTAGGTCTCCACTACAGTACTTGCACGAAGCACACTGCTAGATAAAAACCACAGCTTCTGTATAAAGATTATATCCATTAATCTATGAGTCAGACAAGTAACAGAAGACTTAGAGATTGCAAAACAAATGCCTTCTAAGCCACCGCTAGGTGTAAACTGCTACCTTTTATTTTCTTCCTTAGAATACGTAGATTTCTTTTCAGTTCCAGAAGCAATTATTCCGTTGGTGCAGCCATCCCTCCTTTTCCATAGTTCCATTATTAAATCTGACTTTTCCACTCTCCTGTAGCGGATAATGATCTCAATCTAGGCTAGGTGTACCAACAGGGAATTTATAGGCTTCACAGGGGGACCTCTCACCTCTATTATACTGCTTTAAAAAATTGAGATCCAACTTTCACCAAAACTTCATCGGGAGATCAGACTCCTGCTTTGTTAGCCAGCTTTGTCTGTCTCCACTACCAATTCCTATTTTTCTTTTCTTTTGCTATCCTATGTGTCATGATGTGAAATTACTGAAGAAAGAAAAAAGCCTTTGTTGCAAAAATCCATTATAACGTGTGCCAGCCATCCTACGTGTGATCCTTGCTATCCCCCTACTGTTACCGGGCTTCTTAAGGTGTCCTGCAACGGGGCTTCCTTATCATTCTCCCAAGACCTAATGCCATACTTCATTCCCTCGGATGATTTTTCCTTCTGCCTTTTGGAGACCATAGACATTTAGAGGTTTAGAGGGCAAAGGAAAATATTATCTCTTCTTTCTCTGAATCTAATTCTTCTCCTCTGTACTAACTCCCGTTGATTTTGGACTCTTTATGCTGTCAAGTGTATCTCCTTCTTTTGTAACATCTTTAACAAAGTATTCCATATGTTGTTTGTTTTTTGTTTCAAAGTGATTTTTTTATCCTACAAGAAAATGCAAATAATTAAATGACAGCCATAGCTACAATACACAGAAGTGCATATGAGCATTATACATTTAGACCATTTATTTGCGATCTTGTTCTATATTTTATCTAATATTCAATTTGCAAGTAGAGTTTTCATAATCTTTTCATCCTTCTTGTTTTCTCTTCCATGCTCCTGTCTTTATACTCTAAGTTCTTCTGTCTGTAACAAGCACTGTAGACAGGATGAGTAATAATTCCTTGTTTGTATCTTTATGTTCTACTAAATGCAATTGTTAGAACTTATATATCAGGAGGATGTGGAAGTTGTTTAAATGAGCACAATTATATTTGCAGGATTTAAATCAAAAGCTGCTAGCATGCTGTAATTATTCATATTTATTGAATAAGTAAATGATTAAAGAACATTTCTATTATCCAAAAGCTGAAGTATGCTTTCCCTCAAACATGTCCCCACCCTATTCCTCCTCCTCCCTTTCCTTCCATCTGTGTCTCTCCCTCCACTCACTCTCTCCCTTAAGGCCACCATGATGTTCTTCACTTTAATGATGCTAATGTTAGGAAATATCCTTGGCTTGTCTTCTACATCTGGATAGTTCTAGCATGCTGATTACATGATTTTTTTTTCTAATCTTCATGTATTTTTCTCCCTACTTAGTGCAATAATTTGACATTTCTAGATATAGTATTTAAAAATAAGCAACTATATGAGATTTAATAGTATTATTTTATATTTATGAAATTCTAGCATAACATAAAGATTTAGGATATATTAATTTACACTAAAATATAATATTGAACATCTCTCTCCAGTAAGACATTTGGAAAATGAGTTAATAGATTACCATTTAGTTGCATTTGAGGGTTTCTCTTAAACTATGCACCATGAAAGTGTTTACAATATAAATACAGACTTTAAAAACATAATAAAAAAATAAATCAAGGGCCAGTGAGATAGCTCAGCAGACTAAGCACCTGTTTAGGCAAGCACAGGGACCAGAGTTCCATCTCCAGCACCACAACCACATGCCACAGCAGCCCCACCCCTAGGCGCTCTGAACTGGCCATATTATCTGGGCGTGGTGGCGTATGCCTGTAATCCCATCACTGGGGAGGCTGAAAGCAGCAGGGTCACTGCAAGTATAAGCTGAGTAGTGAGACCCTGTACCAAATCCATTTAAAAAATAAATAAAATAAAGTAGAACAATGCAGTAGATGAATAAATTAGATATGATGAATTGAAGTTTAAAGAAAAGCTGAAAGAAACTTAAAGAAAAAAATCATTTATAATTTTGAAAAATGGAAATATATTCATTTCCATCTATATATTTGAGAGAGTGAGAGAGTTTCCTCACTAACATAAACTAGACTATTCAAGTGTATATGTAGAAAAACTATTCTGAGCCATATTATTTGCTTCTGTAAATTCTAGTAGAAAGAATTGTATTTCCTGAAGGGGAGATAACGTTTATGAAGGGATGAAGTGAAGTCAAATTGGATAGGAAAGGAAGACTAAACAACTTAAAAAATAGATGGTAGGACACTAAACAGAGATACATATTTTATATGGAAAAATCATGCTTTTTAGGTCTATATATTAGTAAGCTGAATCTTCAAAAAGTGAGGAAATAGGCAAATCAGGACAATCATTCCTAACTGAATGCCTACAATGAAAGAATAATTGAGGCATAAATGATATTATTGGAAAATGAGTATGAGCAATATCTGTAGCTGTTATATGAAACACTAAAATAGTAATTTTGTGTCTTTTAGTCCATATGTATGTACCACATGATGATGCGGTTACTTCAGCGAGAGGGACATGTAATGAGCACATCGTAGTCAGTGTCAGGCTTACCTGCCTGGGTCTGTTTCTCGCTCTTGCTTATCGCCTCCCTCCCGTCCAGAAGTTCACCTTCTAGCTTCCTACACTTGCCCTTATTTTCATCATTTCTTTAGGTATTTATGGGTTTTTAGGATTCCCATCTAGAACAAGCCTCTTACCCTACTGTAATTTAACTTTCTGAGTCTGACTAATTTCTTCAACGTGATAATTTCTAATTTTATCCATTTTCCTACAGATAATGTGATTTCATTCTTTAATATCTAGTAATATTCCTATTACATATATGTGTATACTTTTCTTTATTTGTCTCTTATCTAGCATCAAGGCAGTTTTCACAATTTAGCTATTGCAAATTGCCTTGGTATAAACATGAATACACATTAATTAGTATGACATTTTGAAAATTTTAGTCATAAATGCAATCCAAAATTAAGTTTTAGAAACTTTTGTACTTTTCATACTTGGATTCTTGTTCCTACAGATGGTTGAAAATGAAGTACTGTCACACCTAAAACTATTTTATATTGGAATCCTGCAATTAAATGAACAAACCACTTTAATCTGAATCTTAGAATAAAAGAAAGAAAACATACTCTCTCACCTCCCGTGGCCCGCTGAGTGCCTGGGGAAAGTTGAAAGTGGTACTAGTGCATTCTCCTGGGTCTGGAATATGTATCAGTTCATATCACCCAAGATTTTACCTTATAGGATCGCTTTCCCTCGTTTAATACTTTGCTCCAGAGAATCACGTTTTTAATACTTTTTCTTATAATTGGATTTCATCTCTTTCTTTCCTCCTCTGTTTGAACACTCTCCTGTGTATTAGTAGATACCATCACTGGGACAAAATGCTCGACACACACAATTTAAAGGTGAAGATAATTTTTATTTTACATTTCAGAAGATCCCATGCGTGGTTGCTTGGCTCTAGGGTAAAGGCAGCGTGAGGGAGGGCATGCAGGACGAAGCCGCATAAGCCAGGGCAGCCTGCGAGCAGGAAGAAAGAGAAGAAAGTCAAAGACAGGGATGTACCCTTCCAGGTCATGCCCCGTGACCTGCACTTCTGGGAGCACTTTAAATAGAGGGGATCATGACATTCTACCTCTACCCGCAAAAGGTTTATGTCACATCATTACGGAAACTGCATTTATTCCCTGTGTAAGAGTTGCCAAATTTTTCACAATTTCAGCACTGCTGAGACAATCAAGTCCAAAGCTCCTTCTGAGACTCAAAGCAAACTCTTAGCTGTGAGCCCCTATTAGAATCAGAAAAAAAGTTCAGACTTTCAGTATGTAAAGGCACAGGGTAAACAGTCCAGTTACAGATAGGAGAAATTAGAAGATGTATCTCATAGGAATGTAAGAGCCAAACTCATAAGGAAAAACATTAAATCCTACAGTTCCATGTCCGGCACTGGGCCTGGTTATTGTGAAATGTGAACTCCAAGGGGCTTGGGCAGCCCCAGCCCTTATTCTTTGTGGCTTCTGACCTATACGACTTCCATCTTGGCCTGAGTCTTCTGACATTCCACATGCTCAATAGGTCCGACCTCTGACAGTTACGCTGTCAGATCCACTCATACTTCATATGTGCCCTCTCTTGCAAGCTTCCAAGGCCTTCTTCTGAAATTGGGTACAAGTCTCTGTGGACCACATCTTTTACATTTTGCATGCCTAAAATGCCAGCACCATGGTGGTAGCAGCAAGGACTTTGCCCCAGGGGATCAGTGGCTGGGCCCCCTTATACCGTGGCTGAGGAGCACTGGAGTATCTGCATGGATGGATGATTAAAAACACTTTCCTCAGCAACCCGAATTGATTGGGCTTCCTGGGGACTTTCTTCTCATAGTAAAGATTTTTTTTTTCTTTTTCCACCCTTGAGAATGTGATGGATAGGTTTTGACCACTTTATGAAAAATCTTGATGTTACCTCTGCCAGACTACTTACTCCTGTACCCTTAATCTAAAACTTCCACAAAGTCTCCAGGCATGAGCAACATGTAGACAAAGTTTTGACCAGAGCATAACAGACATAATTTTCCACCTATGTGTAATCTATTCCCTGACTAAAATATTCTGAGCTGGTTTGCCTTCCTGTCCACGTCCTGCTCTTCTAAACTCTTACCAGTACCTCTGCTTAGACTCTGATTGCAACAATCTAGAATTTCTCTAGTTCACATCTCCAAATATTTTCAAACTCTTGAACAAGGTTTGCAAGGCTTCTAAACCACACCCTCAGTCAGGGGCCATCATAGCAACAGCCCCACTCTTGATTCCAGTTTTCCTTATTAGTCACTTTCCTGTCACTAGAGCAAAACAACCAATAATCTTAAACTAAAGAAGAGGTTGATATTAGCTTATGTTTCAGAAGATTCTACAGATGAATGATTGATGGGCTCCAGCATAGGTATGTCCTGGCAGAAGGGAACAGGAGAGTAAAGCTGACTGGCCTGTGGTAGCCAGCAAACAGAAAAGAGCAAGGAGCACCCAGCAACAGCAATACACGCTTGAGGTCATGCTCCAACGAGAGCTTCCTCTGCCTAGGCCCCACTTCAGAACATGAGCCTTTTGCAGGACATTTTATTTTATCAAACCAAATTGGTAGGATAGTTTCAATAATTAACACATTGCATACATTCTTCCTAGTGCTT
>NDGN011547307.1:2153-12935 GCA_002564285.1 Tympanoctomys barrerae | reverse complement strand
CTCTATATATATATATATGTTTCTCTTTCTCTCTCTCTATGTATATATATATATATATTATATATAATATAATATATATATATTAGAGGCATTAGAGATCTCAGCATTGAATTCAAGGCAATTTTGACTTTTTCTTATCTGCTGAGGGTGGATTTGAAGTTAGGATTCTCCTGCCTCCCAGAGTGCTGGGATTGCAGAGGTGCACCACATTCTGGCATTGAATATGTATTTTATGCAGCCCTGCTTGTATTGATCAGAAACTGCTTAAGTAGCCATATGCATAATCTCCTTTTATTGTCACAAAATTTGCTTATAATATAGCTATAAATTGATAGAATAGTGAGAGATCAGGTACACTGTTGAGAGGCTGAGGCAGGAGAATCCTTGTTAGTTTAAGGTCAGTGTGGGCTACATAGTGAATTTAAGCCCAGCCTGAACTGCATAGCAAGACCCTGTCTCAAATGAAAGAAATATTGTCGAGATTGTAAACCAGCCAGAGACTGGGATGGGACATGAAAATGGCCTGCCTAGTTGACTTTTCTCAATATATATTTAAACACCAGCGAGATTTTGGGGCTCCACAAAATGATGCTCACATTTTCCAGCTGCATTAAGTCTCCTTTTCAACATCCAGGGTGAGAAAAAATCTGAAGTGCAACATCAAACTCAGTTTAGAACTTCTTTGCTGAACCTTCCTTTCTCTAGAATCTGGATTTCACAGTAACATCACTGGCCAGCCCTAAGATTGACATAATACACTAGATCCTCTGTTGTGATTAAATAAATGAAGAATGATGTTATTGGAGAGATTTTTTAAAAAATGAATGATTTTAGTATATGCATAATATTCTCACAATATATGCTTTATATCCTTCTCAAAGTTATTGGGCCATAGAAAGAGATTTAATGACTGCACTGCAGTATATTAAAGCAAATGTCTACCTGAGCAAGTACATAAGTAAAATTTACCCTTATTTTAAAATCCTGAATAAAATTTAAAGATGATTAAATCAACTACACAAGTCACCCATGTTCCTAGGATTTATATTTACAGAACTTCAAAGAATGTGTGATGCTCCAAGATCTGTTACTTGTTCACCTTTAACTCCTGTGAAGATTACACTACTCAGCCAGGGGCTGAGAGGGTGCAGAAATTGAATTAAAAGTATTACATTATCAACTGGGAATCTACAAGGTTTCTTTACCACACACAGTCCAACAAAACTATAAAATGGCTTTTTCTGGAATATTATTTCTTTTCTCATCCACATTAGATAAAAGTAAAAGGACCACTGATGAGTTCTCTAGTAAAATAAAATTGCATAGATGTGTTGGTGTATTACATTTGCATTTATACTTGCTTTAAAACTGCAAGAGAGTTATATAAAATAGAAAAGTAATACTTTTTATGTAGTCAATCTGTTGTTCAGTGTTCAGCTTCTTCAGGTTTCATGGATTATAAAGTCTTTTAGGACAGAAGATATTTCCTACAAGCAATCATGTAACATTTATTGCTTTATAGGTAGGTGTAATTTTAATAATAACATGCCACATTTAAGGTTCTATTAGGCACAGCTCTGGTTGTCTTTGATTTATCCATCAGGTAAGGAATCTGAAATTTTCTACAGTCTAATTTTTGAAAAAAAAATCAAGTGGCCTTTTGCATTAAAACTCTCTGCTACACATGATTGGAGTGACTCGTTTTTAGCATTGAAGCTTCCATTTTTTGATTAAATTTCTTGTTCAACCATTTGAAGTCTTCAAAAAGCAATTATTTCTCATAAAGCATATCATTCTTAATAGAGTAGTAAAATAATTATAATCCAATCCAGATTCCTATCAAATAGCATTTTAAGAAACTTGTGTAAATTTAACGAATTATAAATGCATACGAACTGGTTCAGCACTAAAGAAGAATATGAAAATGTTACTCACGTGGGTTTAATTGTATTGGCATGTTTTTCGTGTATAAAGGCACCAGCAATACCTCCTGCTCCTGAATTTAAGTACTGAATTAAAAATAAATTATGTTATAAAGGTGTTTCTGTCTATATGACAAAAATAAACAATGCAATGATTTGACTTTTTAATAATAAAACTACAACTACTGACCAGTTCAAAACATGTAACTGTTTAAATTTGTATAATAAAACAGAATATCTCATCATTTTATTCAAAGGAAAACAAATGAAAAAGTATTACTAGGCTGAAGAATGTATGTCTATGATTGTTTTGGAGAAATTTTGCCCCATCTAATAGGCAGACGTTTCACTGAGGTCTAATTGAATTAAAAACTCATATATTTAATTTCTCATAAAATGTTGAAATAACTTTGAATGTGTATTTGAAACACATACATTATAATTGATTTTATTTTCATCCTCTTAATCAAGTAAATTGTCTTCAAACATCAAAACCAATTTGAGTTCCAAAGAATTGTGGTTACACATTCAAAAATTTCCCAATTTAATAAAAAACCTAAGGATCTTTTTTTTTCTGTATTTTTAGGGAAGGGTCTACAGGGTGTTCGGGGTCTCACTATGATAGATTGGACTCCTAGTGATTCCCCTGTTTACAGCCTCCCAAGAGCTGAGATTGCAGGCTCCCATCACCTCACCCAGTCTCAATTGTGCCGGAGTGAACGCTGGGGGCAAGGATGGCAGGGTAGGCCTGGGGATGGAGCCCGTGGCCCCTTCCTCTGCTTAAACAGGCGCTTTAATCCACTCAGCTATTTGGCGGGCCCTGCAAATCCTTAAAATTGGCCCACGTATTTAATTTTCATTTTCTTCAGATTAATATCAATGTGAAATAAAAGCATGTAAATATATTATCTCATTTTTACCTTGTAGGAACACCAACAGGCAAAATCAACTCCCCAGTCATGTAAGTGAAGTTCAACATTTCCAACTGCATGTGCTAGATCAAAGCCAACAAAACAACCCTAAGGAAGAACATGACAAATTTTTAATTCGCTTAATAATTAGAAGTAGTAAGTATAAATGTCTTTAAGAAGATCTTTTCCAGATGGTGTACTGCAATGGCTCATCTTCGATGCAGCACTTCCCATTACAAAATTCCCAGCTTCTACATCCTTTCAGAAAGCTGGCAGATCAGAGTAATTTTTTTTAATAATGAGGCACAGTCTACATTCTTCACTAGATTGACATTTGCACTGATAATGAAAAAGAAGTGATTGATAAAGTTGCTAACAGCTTTGCAGGAAATAAAGTGCGGACACCAAACTGCCAGAAGTCCCGGCTTGTGTCTGTGACATTCACTGGGGAGTGGGGTGTTGTCTTGTGGATCTCTTTGTTAAGGTTGTAAAAAAGATCAATAATTTTTAGTAAGTGCAATCATTTCAGTTGTCGTATTTCACTATTTAAAGCGGGAAGCACAGGTCATACACCTGACCACGTGCTGAAATAGAATAATCTCAAATTAAAACATTTGAGTTTCAAACTGAACTAGCAACCTTAATTTCATGGAGAACCATTAAAAAGAAACCGAAAAACAACTGTAATTCACATTAGGCATTTCACAGATATTCTTCATAAAGTAGACTATCACTTTAAGGAAATAAACTTGTAATGTTGGTTCCCAATGATAAAACAAAATTTTCAAAACAAACAAAAATTGGTATCTTCCCATTAGAAAGAGACACTGCTGGTGATTAGTTAGTAATACTAATAAATTTAAAACATTTTATTTTTCTATTTAAATATATCAATATTTGGGACATATACAAAATTTATAAACCAATTGGTTCCAAATGATACATGCCTGATCAAAGATCTGTACACTCAATCAATGAATTTTAACTTAGTAAAGTAGAGAACTTATTGAACTAGTTTTACATTCCATGGCACAACTCTGAAGAATTTATCACTAGTCAAGTATTGGTGAAATGTCCACACTTGTCCATAGCTAACCCGAAAGCCTAATGGAATTACTTCTGACTGGTTGAGCCACGTATCTGATGAATAGTGGAAAAGAGAATGCAGATCTCTATGAGAATCTGAACGACGACATTGAAGAAAACAATGTGTAACATAACAACTACTGTTCAATACCTGTCGTCTTATTTTGAAATTGTGTATTGTTTCTAATGTCCTATTTATTATTTTTCATTCTCTTTAAAATAAAAAAAATGAATGAAGAGATAGTAACAAAGATCCAAGTGACTCCTATCATGTCAAATGTGAATGAGATTTCCCAAAAATAAAACAGCACTATTTCTTCTGAGAAGTATCTATTCATTTAAATTGTTTATTCAGAGATGACCGTTTCTTTCTTTCCTTCTTTTTCCTTTTTCTTTTCTTTTTCTCTTTCTTTTTCTCTTTCTTTCCTTCCTTCTTTCTTTCTTTCTTTCTTTCTTTTCTTTCTTTCTTTCTTTTTTTCTTTTAATTTTATTTTTATTTTAGGGAAGAGCCTACAGTACAGGGTATTCCGTGTCTTACTACTAGATGGGACTCCTAGTGACCTGCCTGTTTACAGCCTCCCAAGAGCTGGGATTACAGGTCTGTGCCACCACGCCCAGTCTCAATCACTGTCTCAGCGCGACCCAGGGATCGAATCCCAGTCCCTATGCCTGACTAAGCAGACACTTTAATCTGCTGAGCTATCTGGCCGGCCCAGTGTTTTGATTTTTGTATGTAGTTATTTGATCCATTTTGATGTTATTTTAGTGAAGGGCGAGAGACATGGATCTAGATTCATTTTTCTGTACATGGATAACTAGTCTTTCCCACACCACTTTTAAAAGAGATTGTCTTTTCTCTAGCCTATGTTGTTGATCTGTCAAAATTTAGGTACCTGAGGATTCTTGGGGTTGTTTCTGCATTCACATTTCTAGTCCATTTGTCATCATGTCTGGATTTTTGCTACCACTCTGCTGTTTTATAGCTGTAACTTAGGTCAATTTAGAGTCTGAGACTGTTGCCCTCTTTCTTTTCCCTTGCTGCTCATAATCGTCTTGGCTAGTCTGGCTTTCTTCTGGACTCACATAAATTTATTTTTTTTCTAGTTCCTTGTAAAATACTGATGGCATTTTGATTGGAAGCACATTAATTCTAAGTATCATTTTTCCTAAAATGGTCATTTTGTCAATACTAGTTGACTGTTCTCTTCAATGGCCAATAAGTCCATGAAAAAAATGCTCAGTATCTTTGCCTATTAAAATACCTGGGAGAGTATGTTACAGTTAATGTTGCTCATAAGGTGTTCTCTGTGTATATATTGAGTTCAGGTACTGCCCTGTGTTTAGGATCTGATATTATTCTTAGTGATTTACTTGTCATATGGTTTCAAGTACTCTGTGCGTCTTCCTAATAGAATTTGTTCTTTTACAGAAAATAAAACAGTTTCTATTGTCATTAAAATCCAAGACAAACACTGGAATAATGAATAAATATTGAGTATACCCAAGTAGTAACTTTATGTTTTAATTCCTTAGGGTCAGTACTATTTAATGTTCTCTATATCAAAACGCTGTATCTTTATCTAGAAGATATAGTAACTCCTTCCATATGAAGACAATTTTTCACATGAATATGAATTTAAAAAGTAAAAAAAAAAGCTGATCTTTAAACAGGGTTGATAGATGTTTGCAAAATATTTTACCTCTGGATTTATTATGTTTACCAGCGTCCCATATAATAACTACATGTCCCAAACTTTAGATTCCTTTTAATATCTGAGGAACACATCTGTTAACTGAAGTAGTGTTTTGATGTAAGCTTTGGCAGTATCGAATTTAGAATTTCTCTAATACTTCTTAAAAATAAACAACCCAACACCTCTATTACAGGTATTTTCCCTCCAGCAGAAAGATGCAAATTATGACCTGCTTGTATAAATAAAATCATATCGTGCTGCAACCAGTACTGGTGCCATTTTTCAAAATGTTGTCCATGGTAGCATTTGTGTCACAACAGCAGAGCTAAGTAGTTACCACAGCACACGTGATTGACAGAGCCTGTGATAATTACTGCTTGGTCCATAACAGAAAAGTTGTGCAGATTCCTACTCTATTGCCATAGTTTACACAGAGCAAACAATATGTTAAAATTTCAAATAATTAAATACTGTATTCATTATGATATAACTAGATGTAGTGATTCATGCAAAAATGTTTCTATCAAAATTTCATAACCTATTTTGTTGTTATTTGTGTGGGGAAGAAAGGTGGGTTTGTACTTTGTTCCTTACCAAAAGTTGAGCAATACAAGTCATATGAATAAGGCGGTTTCTGTTTGCTATATAATTTGTGAGTTATAGTTTATTCATATTAATATTTAGGGTAAAAGATGGATTTGCAGACAAATGTTGAGGTTCAATTGTCACGTAGGCACGTTTGTTGGTTTCTATTTTAAGGTACACGAACAATATGGGCCTTCCATTTGGGAAAACAATTTGGAGTTCTGAATTTGAAATCCACCTTCTCTCCACGAACCTTTATAATTACAGCAATGACGGGAAGACATGACTTTTCCAACTCAACCTTTCCTAGTGTTCTTATAAATTCTTCTTCGAAAACTCAAGGTGTAGAAAGAGCCACACTTTTATTGTACTATCAATTATTTACAAAGAATGGCGCTTTGAAGAAACGCCAAGGCTTCCTTCCCCTCCCGGAGCCTGTTACTAGAGCCTGCGGCCACAGCAGTGACTTCTCTCCCCAAACCTCACTTGCGGCTCCCACAAGGTGTTCTAATGCACGTACCGCTCTTTCCAGATGGATAGCAGAAAGTATCAATTATTTAAAGAGCGATTCTGAGGAAAAGCCGGGCAGATGCAAGTCTGAGACTTCCCGGGTGTGATATTCCAGACTTGTCACTAGATGGCAGCGTCTTAAAAATAAAGACGAAAAGGTCTCTACAGCCATCCTGTTAGGTATTTTCATTACTTGTAAGAGTGGGTGACAGGAGGGGAATACGAAAGAAGAGAAACTGCACTGAAGTGTCTACTTTAATACATTTTCATAAAAGTCCAAATAGTTTGCAACACTTTTGTATCCCAAATTACCTACAGATGCTCTCTTTGCACTCACTGAGCGGACCGCAAAGGAGAGTGGCAATGTTCACCAGGGTAGGACCTCGCTTTCTTGCTAATTCCCAAGACATCATCTTTTACCACCCAGCCAATCTGAATAGTTCCAGCCTGCTTTTCTCTGGTAAACTTTCTACATTCCAAATTTGAGTATGAAAGACTCCCTGCTTCCCTTGGGGTGGCGGTGGGGAATTAAACTCAGAAATGAACTGTAATCCTCGTAATCCTTGTAATCTTCAGTCAGTATGGCTTCCAAAGATGTGGTGCCCAGGACCCCTCTGCCTGTCCCTCTCACCGGCCTCATGCCGTCCCCTCTATCTGCACGAACTTTTCTCTGTCTTCAGGACGGCTCTTCTCTCCTCATTTATGAGGCCAGTCCTATGGTTTGAATGCGATCCCCCAAAATCACATGTTGGAAAATAAATTCTCAGACCTGTATTCAATACTATTTGGCCTGAAGCCTTTTCACAGTAGCTAGGATGAGGCGACGTTGGGTGGGTCCTCACAAGGGCACTAAAGGCTTTATCAAGTAGGGCAGAGCCCCAGGTGCTGGCACGACCCCCGCCTCTGCCGGGTCCTGCAACGCTGCGCCCCGCGTTAGGACGCACAAGGACGGGCCTCAGGGGGCTCCGCCCAGCGCGCAGCCCCCGGGATCCTGACCTTGCAACCTCTCCGCCCTGTGAGCTGCCCCGTGTGCAGTGCGAAGTGACAACAACAGGTAACTGAGTAGGGCACTGCACTAATTTCAGCTTTCCCCCTTTCTCGATATATCATAGTCCACGTAAATATTTGTCTTGTGTTTTGCAATCATATTTTCTTCTACTCTCACAATATAAACCCAAAGCATTTTTAAATAAATAAATGAGCAATAAAATCATGCTATTCTCAATAGATACTCCCTGGACTCATAAATTTTAGAAGAGTATTATTAACATTATTGAGGTCTTTTGTCCCTTTTGCAACCATACTGCCTAAGCTAATCACTCAGATATGACATTTTTAAAATGAAGAATCTTAACAAAAAATTTAAAATAAAGTAAGATAAAATAAAGGATATTAGGCTAAATAATAGCCAAGCTTTCAAAATCCCTGTCAGCTAAGTAAAGAATATGATATGTGCTTCAATTTTTTGCTATTGACACGAATAGAGCATTGGATTTTCTAATCAGAAGAATAGAATGACACAGGCTTTGTGCTTAAATTTCTACAGGAAGAGTGAGGTCATGCTCTCCCAACTTTGATTCATTTTTATTTTTCTGTTTATTAGAATGAAATATAAGAAGATATAGCTGAGGTTTTTAAGTAATAATAGAATTTTGATATTTTTGTCAATCCTGTAAAAAGTTGACTTTCTTTTATTAATTTTGTTCCTTCTTTATCTAAACAAGTCCTCTGAATTATAAAGATCATTAATAAGTAACATTGTTGATAAAATGTATTCATATAAGGTAGAATATATACAGCTATACCTGGGACTGATATTTAGCTGATAACATTGATATCCTCATGGGAATTGTGGAAAGAAAGAAAACATGGTGCCGGAGACATAGCCCTTTCCCTTGTCCACCCAAGTATCTACTCCTGGTTGTAGCCCTCTAATTCTGGAGGTGTCTGCAGGGCTGACTGCAGCTGTCACAAATACCAAACTCTGAATGTCCACTGCTAGGTGCTGCCCAGACCTAAGTGGCTGAGACAGTGTCCTAGCCAGTGCCGTAGCGGGGTGCCAGAGTTGCAACCTTCTCATCCCATGGGGGACAGCAGCGGGTACTGCCTCCTTTGACTCTTCTCTGGCTCCTAGAACGACAGCTTTCCTGGATCCCAGGGAGGCCTAGAGCGCTCTGAGTAGCACTCCATGCTTGCTATGTAAGTAGTAAGAAGCCATCTAGGAACTGCAATGCTAAAAATGTGAGCTCTATTACTTTAGGAGGAAAAAAATATATCATGAGACTTTTTTTATAAAACATCATTGGGAGGTAGAATGTGTGCAGGTAAATGTCTGTGTCACTCTGCTACTGCAGAGATTGCAGAGATGGCCAAATGATAGAAACAGATTAGTTGTTTATGATTTCTTTAAGAAGTTGTAGTTAGAGAGACACTATGTAGTCTGAGAAAGAGGTGGGAATGGGTAAGAGGGAGGGGATGCTCCTTAAGGTTTCCTGCCACAGTGCTGGATGGAGAATTTAACCTTCATGTACACCCAAATGCTGGAACCAAAAGCATATCTAGATGCTAAGCTAAAAATAACAGCAACAATGAAGCTCCAGAAGACAGCCTCTACTACCTTTTAAAATATCTAAATTAAAGGTGATTATTTTAAAAAATCTTCCATTTCATCCATACTATATTTATAATGCACAAAAAAGGGAAGAATCAAAGGATGTCTGGAGTGAGATGGGAGGGCAGATGGAGTATTCGGAGTCAGGAGTCCAGGTGTCCCTCCCAAAGTCTCCTGTGTCTAGGGTTTTTTCAGAGGTGGCTGAACTAAGAGAGTGAGGTGCCAGGATTAAGGGTATATGCTAACTAAATCAGCCTGCTGATTGGTTTAGCATGGTTCTGGTTGGGACTAAGGGTGTGAGTGCTACACTTGCTAGAGGGTACCCTGCATACAATATAAGGGACAGAAAGAGTCTTGTACCACTTGCTTATTGCTTTTGCTGTCTTCTACAAAGGTCTAAAATGTTCTGAGTAGTACTCCATGCTTGACACAAAAGTAATAAGAATCATACTAAGAAATGTAATGCTAAAAATTTGGACAATATTACTTTAAGAAGAGGAAAGTGTGTTGCTCAGAAATTATAAAATGGGCCAGCCAAGTAACTCATTGGATTAAAGCACCTGCCAGCAGTCTCAAGATTCGGTGGTTCGATCCCCAGACTGTTGTGCCAGCCCCACCTCCAGGGCACCCTAAGACAGCAATTGAGACTGGGCATGATGGCACACACCTGTAATCCCAGAATTTAGGAGGCTGGAAAAAGGAAAATCACTGAGTCCAATCTAGTAGTGAGAACCTGAACACCCTGTAGACCCTTCCCTAAAACAAAAAGACAAAGAAATAATAAAATGATGGCTACCCCTCTCCCATGGGCCACCTTGTCTTGGTAGATCATGGACTTGCTGATTATGAACTGAAACTCCTTCAGTCTGTGAGCTAAACAAACCTGTCTTCCTTTAACTTAAAGTATTGGGTATTTGTCTTAGCAATGAAAAAATGTAAATAAGACAAAAGTGATGAAAAAAGAAATTAATAAGTACTATGTACCAATTTCACAGAGAATGTAAACAGCATGTACTACACACTATGTGCTAATAAATTAAAATAAAAATTTATCATGATCTTCAAGACTTTGTGTAACTTTTGCTCTTGATATTTTCCCCCAACTCTCTCATTATAAGCAAAGCTTAAGAATTGTTTTGTTCCTTCTGTACTTAATGTCAAAATATTATATGTGCCACAATTTTTTTTCCAAAACTTACTTTAGAAATAAAAGATGCAGATGCCTGCTACTTTTTAAAATTTTCATTCGTTTATACCACATGATTAGTAATGCTTCATAATTAAAATCGGAAAAAATGTGAGCAAACACACAAAAAGGGGAAAGATACAGCTCTCCATGTGGAGCTTCAGGGAAATATTTTAGAAATCAAACAACATGGGGCTGGTGAGATGGCTCATTAGTCTAAAGCACCTACTTAGAACAAGCTAAGCTAAGCAAAGCACAGGGACCTCAGTTCAATCCC
>NDGN011547301.1:1523-21754 GCA_002564285.1 Tympanoctomys barrerae | reverse complement strand
GCGCCCTCCCCGCCGCCCGCCGGCCTTTGATCGCTGGAGGCCCGCGGCCGGCAGCCCGCAGCCCGCTCCGCGGCGGGCAGGTGGCGGCAGCGGGGCGCGGCGCGCTCGGGCGCATGGGTCCCCGGGCCGCGGTGCGCTCCCTGCCACGCCGCACATCAAGGCTCGGCCGGCCGGCGGGCGCCTTCATTAGCAGCCTGAAATTATAATATTATGTTAAAGAACAAAGCTGCTCCCCAGAAAAATATGTGCTGCATATCTGACAAAGATAAATTGGATTATTCAAAATATTCTTGATGAAATGTTACATTTTGCAACTAATTATCAATCTGTTTTATCTGCAGACCAGCTGGGCATTTTTGTGCATGCAAGACCTGCCTCCGCAATGATCTTAAGATGTCACTGTAGCGTTTACATCTTTTATTTCAAGATTTAAATAACTAGGAAGTAGCTAATGTAATTCACTGCTGAGAAGAAAGGGGAGCTCCTTGATTCCTTTCCAAAGCGATCTCCTCCTAATGAACTTCTTTGGACTGCGAGTAATGAGGCTTTATTCAAATAATGTTTAAGGAAGGCTCTGTCAGTGTAGTCTCTTAAAAAAAAAGAGACCAATGTTTAATACATTTAAAACATCTCTATTCATATGATAGTAGCCTTGCAAGCCCGCAATAGCACCACATTGCTCTTTCAGAGGCGGGAGCCCAGAGGACTGGCCCAGCCTGAACCCTCTCCTGGCCTCCCAAAGCGTTAGTTTTCGCCCCTCCTTTTTGTCTGGTGTTTTCCAGCGCTGATGTGTTTAAGAGACTCTGGGTTGACATAAACCCTCACCATTAAGAAGATTCAGCATTCTGCTCTTGTCTTCCATGAAAATCTCTCTTCTGTTCTATCTTGGGGATTATGTCAGTATACTTTTCTTGTTTTGTGAGCAGTTTGGTGGTTTGAGACAGCAGGAAAGGGGATTCAGGCAAATTCTAGGCCCTTCCCTCTTTCCTGGGGCTGGAAGACCCTCGGTCTATGTGTGCAGCCGTCAAACTCTGGCTTCTGCGTTGCAAAAGCATTTTCTATTTAGCTGAGGGAGACGCCGTGCGTGCAGGCACAGACCGCGCGGAAGCGCTTTCTGCTCTGCGCTGATATGGGCTGTAGCTCAGAGACAAATACAAGCACACTCCTCTTTGCTCGGCGTTCTGCATCTTTTCATCTCCGTGATTGCTCCAGGCCATATTCCTCTGAGAAGATGAGGCTGAGCTTCGCCCCCATTCTCTGGAAGAGGAAGCTGAGGCCCACGAAGGAGAAGAGGTGGCTTTGCTGGAGGAGACCCTGAGGGCTATGGAGAGGCGGGAACCAGCCGCCCTTCCACTGCATGCACCGAGACGCTGTGCATGCCCCTACTTAGAGGAAGATGAAAGCCCCAGCGGCATCTGATGGGAGGAGCTAGGGGAACCTGTCAGGAGGTGGATTTTACTTCTCAGCTGAGAGAGCTTCAAAGCAGCGGTGGCGGAGCATGCCAAGGAAAATCAAGCAGCCATTTTGCCACTGAAAATGACAGAACATACATCCTGCTTGCTTTCCTAATTGATATCATTGTGACTGCCTTTCCATAGCATTTTCCCCAGACAGCCTCTCAGAACTGTCACGAAGCCACTTGAAATCTTGCATGAAGCACGTCTATGTGTTGCTCTGCTTACCTGTGTGACTTCTTCCCCACCCTTGCTTGTTTGGCTTGGGTAGAAAATGGCTTTTGTTCAGGTCGGCAAACAAAATTACGCTTGACCTGGCTCTGCCTGATTTGTCCCCTGAGTATTCTGCTTTGGCTTTCTTACATTAATGGTCAAATTATAAAAATATAAAGGCTTTAAAGAGATATAGTGTGGACTTCCTTAGGACTGTTTCATGAGAAGTTCATGTTCTTTGTGTGTGTGTGTGTGTGTGTGTGTGTGTAGGGTCTCATTATGCAGCTTGGACTTAGGGATCCTCCTGTTCTCAGCCTCTCTAGTGCTGGGATTACAGGCATGAACCACCACGCCTGGACTCCATTGCTGCTCAGTGCCCCTGGGGAACGGGGCCAGCAATACATGTGGTGCCAGGGATTGAACCCTGGCTGCTGTGCTTGCCTAAACAAGTGCTTAGTCCACTGAGCTATTTTGCTGGTCCTTCTTCTGATTTTAAAGGGTTTGTTTTCTGTCCAGATGTGTTTTTCATGGGAGCATTTGCTGTCTGGCCCCAGGAGTGCTGGGCCCCTGGGAGTCCCAAAGGAATTGCTCCAACCATCAGACATTTTCAGTCAGCTCCTGGGTCTTTTGCTTAAAAGCCCTTAAGGACTTTCACTAGATAATGCCTAAAAGGTCTGTATACAAAGAAGCATGTGTGGATTAGGATTGAAAGAATTCCAAATATCAGGTCTTCTGACTTTTAAAAAAAATCATGTCCAATCTGAAAATGAGTTCATTTGTATTTCGGAAGCTGTAGTTGCATTTTTTCTTCTGTAGCAAAGCTACTGGGTGCATTATTTGACCAGCTGAATGGTGTGTGATACATGAGTCTCGTGGTTCAGGGCGCTGTGGCTTTCCTGTCCACTGAGACGTTGCTGTGTCCTGCATTGTGCATGGCTCCTGCATCATGTCCACAGTGGTCCTTGGCAAAGCTCCTTAATTACTTGAGAACAGGCAGCCCCTTCTGTAAAGAACCTGCTACGCTGTCTCCTGCCACCGCTGAGCTCAGCTGTTGGGGACAGAAAGCTGCTTGTGGACATCTGATAAGTGAGTGTGATTGTGTCCCACAAAACTTTATTTATGGGCACTAAAATTTGAATTTCATCTACTTTTCATATGCTGCAGCATATTCTTCTGATTTTCCCTGTGCATTTACAAGGGCAATAAGCAATATTAGTCTGTGGTCGCACAAAAGCAGATGAAGCTGGATATGGCCTGTGGGCTGGAGCGTTAGGTTCTTCTAGCTATCCTTAACTAGCTGCCTCCATTTTGTAGCCGCTACTGCTGGAAGGAGCAAATACTATCCTTCTAAAATGAATCCGGGACTTCTTATATAATATTAGAGTTCTATTAATTAGATATCGCTGTGTAACAACTGACCTCCAATTCAGTGGCTTTCAACAGAACCCGTTTATCTCACAGTCCAGTAGCTTGGATGTCTAGCGGGTCTGATTGAGGCTACTGCGTGGGTTCTTTCATAGCTAGCCAATCTTGACTTTGGCCAGGTTGGGGTCTTACCTAGGGGCCTGGATGCTAA
Organism: Tympanoctomys barrerae; assembly: GCA_002564285.1. Taxonomy (NCBI): domain Eukaryota; kingdom Metazoa; phylum Chordata; class Mammalia; order Rodentia; family Octodontidae; genus Tympanoctomys; species Tympanoctomys barrerae. Next base: position 18,511 of record NDGN011547301.1, on the reverse strand, counting down.
TTTTCCTCTGAATCCATCCATGTAGTATAGAAAACTGAATCTTTTTACAGTTCTAAAACTGAAATCTATTCCCTTGCTTGTTCTCAGTTGGGGGCTGCTGTAAGCTGGGGTCCCTTCATTTTTGAGACAAGCAAAGGGTTCCTCAGTCCTAGTCAGGCTGGCATTCCCTCTGACTTTGTGTTCTGTTTCCAGCCTGAGAAGGCATCTGATACTGTCAGGCCACCCACATGGTCTCAGTATGTTAATGTGAATGGATCAGTAGCCTTGGTCACAGTTGCGAAGTTGCCTGCATGACGTAGTCATGAGTCCTCTGTTTGGTTGTATTCTCACAGTTCCCCTCCTGCTCACCCCAAAAGGTGAGCGTCATGTAGGGTGCGGACCCTTGGGTGCCATCTTTAGAACCCTGCTACATCATGCTATGAAAGTTGGTTAGGATGATTCAAGTTGAAGTTTAAATCACAGGTTTCAGCTACTGGGGAAACTTGAAAAGCTCTAAAAACATTCAAAAGTTAAATGCATTCTGAGTATAAATTAAGACACAGAAATGAATTTGGAGGGCCAGCAAGATAGCTCAGCAGACTAAGCACCTGCTAGCGCAGGGACCAGGGTTTGATCCCAGGCATCACATGCCATCCCGGCCCTGCCCCAGCCCCCAGGCATGCTGAGCCAGCCACCCAATCTGGGCATAATCCCAGCAGTGGGGAGGCTGAAAACAGGAGGATCACTGCAAGTCCAAACTGCATAGTGAGACCTTGTACCAAATACATAAAATTTCTTTTAAATATTTTTAAAAAAAAGAATTTGGACCAAATTCCCATTTAGCTGTTAGGATGGTCTGTGATTCAATGGACAGAAGGGGAAACTGAGGAAAGGGAGAGCAGAAGGAAAGGCGGAGGTACAGTAGTAAAGGGCAGTAAAGGTTCTCTTTTGGAGACTTTGTCTCTGCTTAGAAAGGAAATGACCGCATTGTGCTGCAAAAGTCCCTCTCATCACTAAGCGGTTTTCTTCAAAATCACCTCACGTTCCTCTTTCATGCACGAATACTTTTCCAAGCTGCAAAATGTATTGCACACCTAGGATATGCCAGGCCAGTGTCAGACACTGCAAATTCAACAAGAGGAGCAGCCAATCCCAGCGCAGCCATTTGGAGCACTGCACTGGTCTCCTGTCACTGCCGTAACAAATCGACCCAAACCAAATTGTCTTAAAGCCAGCGGAAGTTCCTGGTGCACAGTCCCGGAGACTAGAAGTCTGCAATGAAGGCTGCTTCTGCACCGCTCTCTGCTCCGTGTCTGCCTCCGTTCCTGGTGGTGCTGTTGTCCCACGGTGGCATCCCTGGGCTTGCAGCTAGCTGCGTGACTCCAGTCTCTGCTGTCGTATGGAGGTGGCCTTCTCTGTGTCCACACTTCCCAATCCAGTGTGGCGGCTTCTTGGCTTCATTACCTCTGCAAAGACCCTGTTTCCTGATAAGGGTATGGTCCCAGGTAGTTGAGCTGGGACTGGAACTTTTTTTTTTTTTTCATAACTTAACTTACAACAGGCAGAGGGTTGAGGGAATAGACTGTCAGAATAGGTGTCCAGAGGGAGGGCCTGCCAAAGAGCGGATTAAAGCTCCTGCAAGTAGGCACAGGGGCCACCTGCTGCTGTGCCAGTCCTGCCCCCAGGGGGCGCTGAGATGGCAATTGAGACTGGGCATGGTGGCCGCCTGTGATCATAGCTCTTGGGAGGCTGTAAATGGGTGGATCACTACGAGTCCGATTTAGATGCCCTGTAGACCTTTCCCTAAAATAAAATAAAACAAAAAAGAATTGGTACCCGGATGTCAGCTGTGACTTCACCATGTGATTTCTTTATCTGGATTCGTCCCCCTTCTTTTTCCTTAGTGTAAAACTCAGACCTCTGCTACTGCTTTGGAGTTTGCAAAATAATTTATTTCCATAAAGTCACTGGCAAACCATGCAAATATTGGCGAGATTTTATAGGCGTTTGTCTTGCTTACCTCACAGGGGACAGCTTCGGGTCTCTTCCTGTCACCCTGTCCTTAGTGCAGCCCCATGCCCCTCACACCCGTTTACTACCTGAGTTTGCTCTTTTGGAGTTTTGTCCATCTCCAGTGACCTATCAGAATATTTCTTGTGCGTATGTCGTATGTTGCCCTGAAGCATACTTTGTTGGTAATGTTGTCTCCACCCCTAAGCCCCCTGTTGGAACAGAAAATGCCCCCCTAGCCAGTACACTTCAGTTTCTTAGTTACCCAGGTAATAAATAATTCCTGTTATGCTTGCTTCTATCTCTTCAAAAGGGCTGGTCACAGTGATGTATAGCAGGTCACTGTGATGCGCACTGTATAAACCAGTCCCAGCTGATGAGCCACTCTGCCTCTGTACTTCCTGCTTGCTTACCTGATATAAACCCTACACCCCCAAAGATGTTCTGGGATTGATCCTAATTAGTGCCTGGCCATGTAAATAGGTCTGCCTCCAAATCCTGGGTGTCCTTTTGGTTTTTCTGCTTGCTGTTGTACTGTGACAATGGGGCAGACATAGGAGCAGCACCCAGCTTAGGGACAGAGGGCAGAGAAGCTTCCTGGAGGAGAGACAGAAGGCCCAGGTGATAAGACATCCAGGGAAGTCAGTGAGTCTGGCGGCAGGCACTCTGACCAGGGCTCTTCTCAGTTTGCTTACATCTGGCTGCTTGGTAGGAGGGAGGGTTTGGGAGTTCAGTGTCCCCAATAGCCTCTGTGTATGAAAGCCCTGGAGGAGATCTACCTGCTGGTGGGAGGGCAGATGAGGGGAGGAGAGAAGCAGCCGGGATCCGTGATGCAGCATCTGACCACCCTGTCCTCAGACCAGTCCAGGCTTGTCCTAGACTGTGATGTCCAATATGGCATCCATTTGCCACATGTAGTTATTTAAATAGGATCAATTAATTTATTAATAATCCACTAAGCTAATTAATTAAATGCAATTTAAACTTGTCTTCACAGTAACACTCAGCACAGCTCAAGTGCCAGGGGCCAGTCGTGGTTAGTGGGCCCCTCTTGGCACAGATGTGAACATTTTCCTTACTGTGGAAAGTTCTCTTGGCTGCCCTTGTTTCCTGGGTGGTGCAAGGCATGCCCTCAGCACTCTGGGTACCCCAGGCACCTTAGTATCTTTCTTTTCTTACCAGTGTTCTGGAGTCCCATCTGTACTGCCACCCATGAGGTTAAGGCCTTTGTGTGGGTCACCAGAGCCTGCACCAGGCTGCTAGATTTCATTGGACTCAGCAGAAAAGGGCACACAGGGAGCTGCTTTTGTTTCTGATCTTTTTCTTTTATTTTAATATGCCTGGTCACTGTGCTGCGTGCTTTGTAACAGTAAATAATAATCAACACCATTTGTTTGGAACCTGCTCCCTGATCAAGTCTCGGTTGCACTCCCAAGGGACAGGGAACCATTCTCCTCATCATAGATGGGGTCTCCTTAGGCCCAGATTAGCCCTGGATGGCCCACTGGTAATGGTAAGCTATTCTGATTGAATTCTTATTTTCAAATCCATTTCCAGAAACCCTGCTCCCCCACCTCATGTTTCTTTTTGATTGGAATAATTATAACTCTTTAGCCCACAACTTAACATATAGGCTGTCCTCCCCTAAGGAAATCACTCAGGGTTGGATTTTTTAGTACAATCAGATGATGGGGACCCTGTGGGTGATTTGTGGGTGTCATTTGTTTTTGCTTTTCTTTATGGACTCACAGCTACTATTAATCTCAGAGCTCATCATTTCCATTTTTAAGGTTGTCATCTTCTAGGAAGTTCTTTCAGGCTGTCCTCCCATAATCTCATGGTTTAGTTCTTTGTTGAGGAGCTTGAAAGCAAACAATTTAAGCGCAGAGCATCTTCACTGAAACTAAGACCCGCTGATCTGATTGTCTCCATCATAAGCTCCATGATGGTATCATTGATGGTGTTTTCTGGTGAGAGGTTTCAGTGACAAATCCCTGGTCATAAGCACATGCTTGTAATCCCAGCACTATGGGACACTGAGACAGGAAGCAAGTTGAAGCCCAGCCTGACAACTTAGTGGTTTTACAAGACCATATTTTGAAATAAAAAATTTAAATTGCAAGAAAGAGCTGAGGATATAACACAGTGTGGAGGCCCTGGGGTCAATCCCCAGTACTACCATAAAAAAAATTCTTGGTCCATCAGTGCTTTACTCTTAGCAGAAAGTGAAAGAAGCCACTTAAAAATGGTGGAGGAATAAGAACCCATGCCCCCTGCCAAACTACTTGGCTGGAGGGCGTGTTCTGAGGTCAGCTGTGTGTTGGCTCCTACCCTGGCCCTGAAGTCATCCTTGGACATGTCTGGCCCAGTGGCATCATGGTGACAGAGGTGGAGTGGCTGTCCTCAAGGTGATCTTTGGTGGTTACTTCTGTGCCTGTGAAAATCATGAACCACATACAGCAGGTGCAGGGGCGGGAATGCAACTCTCATCTCAGCTGGCCTTTGGAAAGAGGAAACAAGCTCAGTATCTGCTAAAAGATCAGTTTGCGCCCGATTTGGTTTTCATGATAAACCCTATGAAATGATCTTAAGCAGAAAAATCAATTTCCCAGAAGTCTCAGATGTATACTGCATCTCTTACATTTGAACTAAATCTAGGTAGAGTTAAATAATTGAGCTTGCCTCCTTTAAGTGATACAGACGTACTTCACACCAGGAAGAACTCAGGGCTGCAGCAGCAGAGGGTGCCAGGATGCCTCAGCCCCAAAGCCTGGGCTGGGTGCAGCTGAAGACCAAGTGTGCAATGGGAGCTGTAGGGTAGCAGCAAGTGGGCCAGAGTGGACCAGAAGGATGAGCATTTCCTGTCATGAAGCCCGGCAGCACCAGTGTCGTTCTTTTCACCACTCATATCAGCAGTGTCTTCATTACTCGAAGCAGAGGGAGGTGGAAGAGAAGGGAAATAAGAAACTGAGGGAAAAGGAATGGAGGTAGAATCAGAGAGGCAGGCGAAGTAGGAGGTGGATCGTGGGTCTTCACCCACCCGTGTGCTCGTGCATGCTGGGCCTGCCTTCCTCTCTACAGTAAGCCTGTCTGTCTCCCAGGTCCCCCTGCCTTGGTTCATCCAGAGAGATGGCAAGGAAGCTGGGCCTTGCTGGCCCTGCAGCTCCTCCACTCTCCCTGCTGTCCCCTTTCTGAAAGGGCAGCCAGAATGGCTGTGGGCACTACCCTGCTGTGAGCACTGCCCTGATGCCAAGTCCGAGGTGCAATGGGGTGGAAGTGGCACTTCCCTGCTGGCTTAGTTTGCTCAAGTGAAGAGTAGGAGGCACCCGCAATTGCAGGGAGTACAAAGTGTTCATTTCTCATCGGATTTCCAAAGCCGGCCCTGGGGGCAAGGCGGTCTGGACAGCCTGCCCGGTCTCCTTCAGCTTGAAGCATACGGCTAGTGATCCATTCATTTTCAGATTGTGTTTAACAGCTGCGTGTTTGCCTTGCCAACTTAGAGTACAAGGGTCCTGTAACGAAGGCATCGATAACCCGTTGTAAGGATGACGTGACGGGTGTAGATTTGGAAGATAGAAAGCAGATGAGGGTTACTTGGGGGTGAAACACGGTTTTCGATGCTCACGATCGAGGCTCTGAAATCCAAGCTTCCCCCTGAGTTTCCATGGCCTATATTTGTTTGCTTATTTTGGCTGCCTTCTCTGCACTTGGAATCCCCTCTTGCTCTCCTCCGGACGGGCCAAATGACATCCATCTAACCTAAAACTGTGAATCCAAGGTTCTAGGGCTGTTCTTGTCACCAGCCAGCTGCGTGACCTCTACAGACTGCTCCAGTTCTCCAGAGCTCTCGCTGTTTTCTCATTAGGAAGGAGGGGGGTCATAGCAGTATATGAAAAAGTCCTTCCTCACGGCAGAATCCGGTGACTCCAAGGGAGCGGGCTTAATTTAGAGGATTTGGTCAACAGCAGGTGAGCTTGCTGGAGTGGCCGAGGGTCTGTGAAGGGAGGCAAAGAAATTATAGGTTAATTCTATTTTTATCCATTTTGTATTTGGACAAAAGCACATTGGACCTACTTGGGCTTATTTGATGACCATGCTCTTGTTTATTTATTTGCCCTGGAAATTCCTAGTAAATACATTGATGCACTGGTATGTGCCTGTAAAACTCTCCTGGGAGAGGACTCTGCTCCCCACAGGCTTGACTTTCATGTAGAGGACTTCTGTCAAAGGGGAACCCAGTCTAGTGATGGCTTCGATGACATCAGGCCATGAGGCATGTTCTCCAGTCTGCACAGCGCTGCAGTGCACGGGAGATATCATTTTTGGCTTTTATCCAGAAGGAATGAACAGTAAATAAATGAAGAAGTATATTAGGCTGTGCCGCTGACATTTGTATGCAGGGTAGTAAATGTTTGGAGACGAAGAGCAGCAAAAGATTTTTTTAATAAATGCTTTTGTGACGGATTTTATACTAAATCATTTCTTGACATTTCGACTAAAACCAACAGCTTAGATAATGGATCTGATGTTCATACCACGCATACACTCTGGTTTGATAAATCCTCTGCTAAGAGGACCTCCATGAAGCTAGATTCCCTGCAGACTGGGAGAAGATTGTACGTGGAATAAATTAACTGGCGCGGGGGAGGTTCGGGACCTCAGGAGGTCCGTGCTCGGCCTCTTTCTGGCTTGTGCCCTGCTGGGGTCTGTGTAGAGGCTCAATTAATGGTCTCCTTGGGCTTTAAGTTTGGGGCTGGACTGTGCTAAATACACTCAGTGGGAGAAATGACTTTATGATGGTTCTGTTTTCTAATGTGAATATTTGCTCAACACAGCAGCAGACAGAAAAGCCTGAGAGGGGAACTCAGGAGCTGGCCTGGCAGCATGCGGGAGGCCATTTTACACAGTATTTCTGTGCTCTTCTCTCTGCTCTTCCTGTCCTTTTGACCAGGAGACACCAACCGGGGACAAATGTGTCAACCCCTCAGGGCCCTCGGGAGTCCAGCCCTGGCATTCGGTGCCTGCAAGCCCAGGCTGACATTGTTTCTTGCCTCCTTACTCTGAACCCCTGCTCACTTTGCTTCCTTGGTCCACATTTCCTGGGGTGTCTGAATCAAGCATGTCCCTAGCTGTCGTCCCTCAAGCAGCCAACTTAGCGGTCCTTCGGTGGCTCAGATGCTGGAGCCCGCCCGCCCCCTTCTCTAGGGTCGTGTCCATGCGCAGGCACACTCTTCCGCCCTTTCGGATAGCTTTCCTGGCGCTCCTCATACTACAACCTGTGCACCACAAGGCGACACAAGAACCTGGTGACACTTGGCCAAATAGGTAGCCCTGAATCCCAACTTCTGCAATGAGCACAGAGGCTGCATTTCCAGCAAGCTCCTTGTTACAATTTGGTTGCGGGAGCTCTGAGAGGGTTGTGATGGCGACCTGCTCCCTCATACCCAGCATCCAAGAGGCGCAGCACGCAGTGTTTGTGGAGTGAACAAAGGAGGGAATACATGAGAGAACGAAGAGAGGCAAGCTGTAAATCAGGGCAGAGGCCGCCTCTCACATCTGACTGTTATTTTATATGTGTCGTGTAGTTTTCAGAAATGATAAGTGGGCTCCATCCTGATCCATTACAGCGTAATAGATTAAGCCATCCTTTGGCAAAAATTAAAGAGCCCTGTCAATGATAATTGCCATTGTTATCTCTCTGGACATAGGTTTACTGACTGATGGGTTTGGAAATTTTGCTTCTAAAGCAACAGTAAATAACCTGAGAGACAAGCAGTTGGGTGGGCATGGACCTTTGCTCAGAGGTGTGAGTAGGGAGAGAAGTCGCCTCTGAGGGCCCAGGCAGGGGCTCCCCAGAAAGCCCACCCCCCTTTCCCCCAGCTGCTGGGCTCAGGTTGTGCAAACCCTGAAGCTTGCAGGTCGGGGGCTGTGCGCCACATCCAGGGGCCCCAGCCCCAGTGCAGGGTGAGAAATTTATCCTGTTTGCCAGCAACTTCCTGCTCTGATTTTCCCTTTCCCATTTTACATACTCACCCTCCCTAGTGAATAGTACTTGGCAGGTTTCCCGAGATATCAAATTCCAGGAGAGAAAATACACAGGTCATGTGTAAGGACTAAATAGAACCCTTCGTTGGAAACGACTTTTGTCAGGTGTCTGCGAAGCAGCTCCGCCTTCAGCTACGAGTTAATCAGACATAGAGCAACCTGCGGCAGCCAGGGTACAGGGCCCTAGTTGCCTGGCTGCCTCCCTGTCGCCTGCGACTCACCTTGGGCAGGTCACACCCCTTCTCGGGGCTGTAGCGTTCTCTTCTCTCTAATGAGGGCTTGGGCTAGCTGGGCCAAGCTCCTTCTAGGCCTAAGTGTGTAATTCTATCCACCTCCCTATCATCCACAGCTGGGATTCATAATTCCAGGCTGTACTTAAAATACTTAGCTGGGTTGTGCAGCTGTAAAATGACCTTTACTTTTCTTTGCAACTTGTTTTGACTTTTATCTAATCATAGAAGCAGGTGAGGTGAGCACTTCAAAAACATTTACTGTGTTAGAAAGCTTAATCTAAATGTTCTCTGCGCTGATTGCGGCCCCAGGCAGGACTGATGGTAGATGGGAGAAGTTATCCAGAGGAGGCAGGGAAGCCCTTGCCTCCGTGTGCAAGGATAGGCAGGGGACGTGGAGATTAGGAGCAGGAGAGATGCACAGGCAGGAGCTCTCATCTGCAAAACAGGATCGTGACTATTTTCTAGAGTTAGACGAGCAGCAGAAGAAATGATCTGGATTGCAAACAGACACACAGTGTGCAGGGTGCTGCTGGTGCACAGTACACACCACACAAATGCCACATGCTACTATTGGGTGGTTACTGTAGTGAGCCTGGCTGTTCCAGGTTACTGTCTTTTCTTTGGTGTTGGAGACAGATCAAGTTTTCAGCCTCAAGGCCCTGGGTTCTTGGTTTTTTGGGGTCCTTTCAGCTTCGAGATGAGACAGTGGTTCCCCGGCAACCTCAGCAAGGAGGCTCCTGGTACTTCATTAGGGACCAGCTGGGTTCAGCATTTGCATGGCCTGGGGCCCACCATGGTTTCCATATGGGAAGTCATGGCTCTCCAGTGTAGACACAAGAACACAGAATCAAGTAAGTGCTCCTGTTGGGTATGTGGACCAGGCCCTGCCGACACGCCTGCATGGGTTTCCACTGGGGAAGCTGTGTCCTGGCAGGGGGCTCGTTGTGCACTCTGCCCTGGCTCACGCTTGATATGGGGGTGGAGACACACTGGCATCTGAAAGTTCTTCATCAGTCTTTGTAGAAGGGGTGTGCTGCTTCTGTCTAGGAGCCATTGTCAGCATGTCACTTTCTGGGACAAGGGAGCTGCACGGTCTTCCTTGTGCTGTACCCTGAGTGGCTATCAGCACTGTTCATTGGGTCAGAGACTCCTGCGGAGGAAGGTGGGCTTCCACTATCATTTGTCAAGTGTCAGTCATCCAGCCCATGTGTGGGCTACCATGTGCCCACCTGAACTTCCTTATCAGCTAAACTTTTTTTTTTTTTTTTTGATGTATTTGGTACAGAGTTTCACTATGCAGCTCAGACTAGTAGAGATCCTCCTGTGTTAAGCCTCTCCACCCTGAGATTACAGGTATATACCATCATGCTGGGCCTCAGTGTCTGGCTCCACACTCCAAGGGGTGGGGATGGCATGGCATGTGGTGCCAGGGATCAACCCTGGTCCCTGCGCTTGACTAAGCAGATACTTAATCTGCTGAGCTAGCTCACTGGCCAGGCAGAGTTTTCTAGCATCAGTAGCTTTTAACAGCTGTATTCAGCTACAAGTAGCTCACTGTAGTACATCCATTTTAAGTGTATACCCCATGTTAGTGAAATTTAGTGTATTTATAGAACTGCATAACCATTGCCAACAATTTGAATTTTGGACACTTCTGTCCACCTTGGAAGATCTCCGGCACTCAGGCACTCCTTTCCCATTCCCATCCCAGCCCCAGGAAACCACCAATCTCTTTTCTGTTTCTATATATCTGCATTTTCTGGACATTTCATATCAATCGAATATGGTCTTTTTCAGTAGCATTATTGATTACTCTACCTCCGGACTCTTGGCAGGAAACACTTTCTGTCTGTGGCTGGACAGTGCCTGGGGTCATGGCTCCTCTCGGTGACAGCAGCGGCAGCCACCCACTCTTCTTGTGGCCTTGTCCAGTCCTCACTTGCTCTCTTGCCCTCAGGCCTATTGGCTCCATGTCCCTCCTCACCCTTGATCTCGCTACTGAGAACTGGAGTCCTGCACTGCCCAGTGATGCTGAGCATGCGTGTAGGTCAGAGCTCACCTGCCCCCCCTCTCCCTGCCTTCCTGTGCCTCCACCCTCAGCAAGGCTCCCTGGTTTGGATTGTGGTTTCTGGTGTCTGCCCCCCCCTCCCGAGGGTGGAGACCAGGGCTCACTTCTGACCCAGAGAATACTGCAGGGTGGTGGGGCATGCGCGATGAGATGAAGGCTGTAGCTTGAGTCCTTCTGGCGTTGCTTTCTTCCTGCTGGCTATGAGGAATCAAGTGGCCATGTGGGGTCCCCACTTGGAAAGAAATGTGGGTGGGCTCTGGAAGCTGAGGGTGACCTCTGGGCAGCAGCCAGAGAGCCATCCATGTGCTGTTTCACAGCTGTAAGGAACAGACCGCTGCCAGCGGCCCCCAGTGTGGGGAGGTGGCGCTTCCTGGTCAAGCCACCTGATAACATTCTCTGCTCGCGGCCTCGAGAGGCCCCGAGTTCGGCTATGCTAGGACTCCAGCCCCACAGAGACTGTGAAATCGTAGGTTTGTGTAATTGGTGCGGATGCGATGTGGCCATGCATGAACAGAAAATGAACACATTCCATTCTCAGGGCACCATCTTGGAGCTGCCCCAGATGCTCGGCCAGCCGCCTCAGCCTTCTGCTCCAGCCCCACTGCCTGCTTCTCTCCAGGCCTCCCGTCTTGGCCCTGGACTCTGGCGTGACTTCCTGTTCACAGCAGTGCTGGCTCCACCACCCTGCTGCGGAGCAGTCTTCGTGAAAGCTTAGGCTGGCCATGGTGCCCCTTAGGGGCATCCTCCCCTGCACACCGTAGCCTGCAGGGGAAGCCCAGGTCCTCATTGTGGCCCGCTAGGGTCTGCCCACTCTTGCTCTGTCTCTGCTCCTCTTGTCCACATACTATGTTCCAGCCTCCCCAGACAAACTTCCTTAGAATCCTAGGCTGGTTTTGCCTCTTTTAGTTTCCATCTTTTGTCCTCTCTGCCTAGAACTTTCTATTTCATAGCCTGGAAAAAACTCGTATTTTCTCTTCAAAGCCCCAGGGCCCATATTACTTGTTTCCGATCTCCACTCTGATCTCTGTGCTCTCTCCACAGGAGGAACCAGGAAACACAGTCCAAATCAGGAAAGCTTGCTATTGGCTCAAGCACAGGACGGCGAAGACAGTTGAGGCAGATGAGTTCTGTGGACTCCTGAGACAGAAATAATTTGGGCTTTTGTTCATCACCGTGTTCTCCTTGTATCTGCTGATTGCTTTCTCTGGTATCCTGTAGCACCTCTAAATTCTGGACAGAGGTCTGGACTTGCCCTTGCCGTGGGTCTTCCTTCTCTGGCTCCACAGCTTTGCCGCTTAACGTCTCTGATGTTCAACAAACCTCTTTGGAATAAACAGCCACTACCTGGCTGAATGGTGGATGGACTGCTTTGGCACGTGAGCCAGAGCCTGCAGGGAGGCAGTGGGCTGGGGGACCCTAAGGTCCTTGCACTTTCTTGGAGCTGGGTGGTGGGGTGGTAGCGAGGAAGGGGAGTTCCAAACTTGTACTTTGCTTTGCAGTTCTGAAGGTGACCACATCCTTCTCTTCCCCATGCGCTCTCCCAAGTTGAGTGACACCCCGTCCCCCCCCACCCCAAGTTTTATAGACTCTGCTGAGAGCGGGGGTCTCTTCTCCTCCTCTGTCTCCTGCTGGTGGCTCCATGCATGGACACACCTGACACAAATTCTGGCTGCTAAGGCTCTGGGCACCTTCCCCTTGCCCATCGCTGTACTGGAGCCTGCCAGGTTGCTTCCCTCTCTGGTCCTGCTGGCGGGGCAGGCTCAGCACTCTGATGCCTTCCAGGTTCGCTCATTTGTTTTCTGGGATTCCAGCTGAGGTGGGAGCCAGCGGAGGCACTGGCTCTGCTCCCTGCTCCCTTTCTGCTGGCGTCCGCCTCCTAGGAGTGGGGAGCTCCCTGTTCTTCCCTACTGCCTGCGACCCACTGCCCCTCCCGGCTTTCCCCATATTTAGCTTTTGTTTAAATGATGTCATTATCTTTCCTGCCCCTTCAGATAAAGAAAGATGTTCTTTACTTCTAGAAAAGTTTCATTTTGGCAATTTATGTCAGATGAAAGATTAAAAAAAGCCCTTTAAAGTTAAAGGGTAGATTCCCTTTAAATCGAACCCAGATTATAACCCTGATTCTAACTCTAAAGTCTGGGCAGTACAAAGTAATTCTTCCTAGAATACTTGTATTTCAGGAAGTAGTCTCAGTTTCTCTTTACTCAAAATGATACAATTATTAGTACTTAAATCCCGCTGGTAGGTTCTCTCTTGACTTTCTAGTTTCGGGGTGCAGAGCTAAAAGTGTGGGGTGCAGAGACTTCTAGGCAGATGTGCTGGAGTCACGCAGTGTCACCAGCTGGAGACCCAGCAGCAGTGTGGGTTCGGGCGGGTGACCATTATATCGTGATGTGGATTATGACACTTTGCCAGCCAGCTCTGTGTGATGAGAGACATGGAGCGGAGGTGAACGGCTCCTCAAAATTGCTTCTCTCTGTTTCATTTCCTTTGTTAAAGAAAGGGAAATGCCCCCCTGTCCTGGGGCTTGCTGAGCTGTCCCCTGGGGGATGGAGCAGTGAGAGGCAGGCAGTAGCCAGCAGTTTCTGCAGCCACTGGTCAGGGACATCGGGTAGCTCCTTCAGCCTCACCGCCAGCCACATGGGGAGGGGGACGCTTTGGAAGGAATATAAAGGCAAATGGTGAGCTGAGTGTGGTGGCACACACCAGTAACCCTAACATTCTGGGAGGGCTAAGGCAGGAGGATCGAAAGTTCAAGTCCCGCCTGGGCAAGTTAGCCTCTGAGAGAGAGCGCCTGTCAAAAATAAAAAGGGGCTGAGGATGTAGCTCAGTGGGAAGACCGTGGGATCAATCCCAAGTACCAAAACCAAGACAAACAAACAAACAAACAAAAGGCAAATCATATTCGCATCAAGGAGCCTACTTACTACTGTATGAACTGATATTTGAGGAATAAATCAAAAGCAAATTGGTGGTGGATTCTGCAGCTAGAACGTGGGCATTGTGCACTGAGTCTTGGGTCCATACCTTTCCAGTATGGCCTCTTTCCTGTCACTGAGCCAGTGGAATTGTCTTGTCTTGCTATTTGAGCTCTTGCTGTGGGGACAGGGCAGTCTCCCTGAGCTGACACTGCTTGCATAAAAACTGGGCCTAAGAAATTGCAACAGCTCCACTGTGGGCCAGACAGCACCCTTTCCAGTGTCTTACCTGCTTGTAGCTAGAGTCACATCCACTCCCTCCGGCACCGGTACGAAGCTGTCTGTGGCAGATCAGAGCCAAGTGCTGTTCTGTGCCTGTTCCAGGCAGTAACGTGCGGGTGCATGAGTTCAGCCCCACGGTGTGCACCTGCATGGTAATAATAACACTGATGTTCTAGGACACTGCTGCCCGAGCTGCGGAGTAGGAGACTGGTGCAGTTTAAACGCACTCGTGCCAGACACACAGAACCCTGTTCTCAGGAGCCCTGACCAGTGAGGCCTAGAAGGCCAACCCCAGGCACTGCACTAAGGTGGGATGGGTGGTGAGGTCCCACAGACCATTTTGCAAATGGAGCAGTCACATGGGGAAACCCGGGAGGTCTCCAAGCAAGGGCAAACTTTTGGGAAAGAGGAGGCCGGAGGCTGTCTGCTTGTTCTTCTCTTTCATCACTGACATCTTCATTCTGCTTGTCTGAGCTGAAGTCTCTTCTCCAGCAACTTGTGTCCAAGTATGAAAGCACATGTGTTTTAGCACCTTCTCCAGCTGCTACCCATGCTTCCTGCCTGTCTGCCCAGTGGTTCACTCTCGGGGTCCCAGAAGCACCCGGATCTACTCTTGGAAGCTTTCAGAGCAAGCTGGACTCCCTTCCACTTCCCACCAGTGGTGCCTTCGATCTGGCCTTTGAGACCTCCCAAATGCACACAGAATGGAGCCACTGAAGTCCTTCAGACCCAAGCCTCCTCCCTCTGTGGTCGGCAAGGTCCACAGGTGCTCCGGAGGCCGTGTGTCACAGGTAACTGTCACCTGTTGGGCTCCCTCAGGTTCATGCCTAGCTCTCTGGTTAGTGAATGCTCTACATAAAGTCTGGGGTTGGCTCTTTACTTTGATGGCACCAATGACCTTTATCTTCCTTTTCTCATTGGGTTGTGGAACCGCTCAGCACTCTCCACAGGGGTGTTTGGCAATTCGTGTAGCCTGCTGACCAGCTTAAGGAGTTTTGCCTGCTGCCCTTGCTGAGCTCACTTCCTGTAGGCTTCCTCGCTGTTTTCCTGGGCTGGGAATCCCTCCACCAAGGGTGTCTCTCCTGGGGGAACCTTGAGAAAGTGCCCCGTTATTCTGTTTTGATGCAAGTTGACTACAGAGAAAGTTCGTGTATTTGGGAAGAACAGAGTGGGCTTCAGGCAAGCTGGGAAGCCGAGTGGGGGTCAGATTTTGAACCCCACTCCTTGGTCTTATCCTCCTCCTTCTTTATTCTTATCCACACTTGAATCGGATTCCAGTTCCTCATGACTCCTCCCGTGTTAACACTGAAAACCCTCTGCACTAATCAGTGATCAGGAGTCACTGCATGGTGGCTGCCAGCTGGTTCCCTCTTTTGGATAACTATTTTCTTTTTATTGTAACTAGGCTGGCTGGTTATTTGATTGCCGTGGTTGATACATTGTGTCAACTTGGCTGGTAGTTCCACACCCTGTGCTGGGCAGGGGAAGGCAGGGGAGGGCAGGGGAGGGCACAGGAGGGGAGTGGTAGGGCTAGGGCCTGCCCCAGAGTGACTCATCACAAAAAGGGTATATATAAAAGGGTTGAGGAAAGATTCAGCATTCCATTTCTTCGGAGGAACTTCACTCTTCGCAGTCAGCTTGGACTTTATCTCTTGGCTTCCAGAGCAATCTCTTTGGCCTCCAGCTTGAATCCTTTAGCTTCCTTCGCAGACCCATCGACTGACTGATAGAGACTTGCGCGGAACACTGCAGTGGGCTGCAGACCGTGGGACTGAGTCTTTCAGTCTCGGGTGTGCAGATGCCCTCTGCACGCTTCCTCATCCGACTCTGCGCCTGACCATTGTAAGCCTATCTTGTAATTTCTTATACATCTGCACATCTTGTGTTATATCTGTACCTTGTGTTATATCTGTTCCTCTAGTAAGACCCTGACTAATACCTAGACCCTTTCATGTCTTAAAAAGAGGGGTTGATTCATGTGAGCCTTTAGTCATGCCAGTCGTGTGGGCTCTGAACTTTGGCTTCCTCCTAGGTTGCATGGTCTGGGTACTCATAAATGCCACACTGAGCTGAGCCTAGCCCTAGAATAGATTCAGCCAAGGCTGTCCAGGTTTTTTGGTGGAGGCAGGGGGGTGATTGCTGTCATTCCTGTTCCTCCAGCTCCAGCTGCAGAGAGTGCGAAGGGCAACTCTGTACAATATGGGGCTTTATGAGGGTATTCAGAAAGACGGAGCATCCTTTGTGATGTACTCACACACTCAGACTCCTGGTGGCACCTCTAAGGACAAACCCAGGTAGCATTAGACAGGTGGAAGAAGGTTTCCTTTAGAGAGAACACACTAAGCGATGAGTATTTGCCATCAGGCAAGCCTGGGTACTCAGGAGTCTATTACCCAAAAGCAGATGAAATGGTTCAGGAATGAAATTAATTCAATACATTCAGAGCAGTGACGCTTGTGCATTTGCTAATGGGGTATTTTGAGAAATCATTCATTGATATCTTCCCAGAGTTCCCAGGTGGGGACAGAACTTAGGCGGAAGACCATGGTTCTGCAGAGAGGTTGAGTGATGCGCTCCAGCCTTGTCGCCGCTCTGCCTGTAGTGCGATGTGTGTGTTAGGCAGCTTTTCCATTTCTGGTTTCCAAGATGGCAGCCACACGTGAAATGTGGCTGGCACAACCGAAAAAGGAAGATTTCATTTCACTGATTGCTTTAAATTGGAATCGGAATACCTTCTGTGGCTAATTGCTACCCTGTCAGAGGACAGCCCTGGGTCAGTGTAGGTGGTTGCAGAAAAGTTGATCTCAGTGCGATGACATTTAGAGATGGTGGCTTCTAAAAAGGGTGGCCCTAATGGATGGTGCTCCCATCACAAGTTCTTATAGGGATCAGTGCAGATCCCATGGCATTTAGTGGGTTTTTGCAAGAACTTGTGGTTATGAGGAGAGTTCAGTTGTGCAGACTTGCCCTGCCTGGCTTCTGGATTTGCCATAGGATGTTTTTCACGCTGGCTCTCACCTTGATGCCATTCCCATTTCTATGATGCAGTCAGAATGCTTGCAACTGAACTGAGCAGATGCTGGCATCCGGGGTCTCCACACCTGTGACCCTAAGTAAACTTTTCTGCACAGAGTATCCAGTCTCAGGTATTCTTATAGCAACAAAAGGTGCTAATATGGTGGTGGTGGGTGTGGAGTGGGGAGGGAAATGGGACTGACCCCGAGGAGAAGACGGGGGAGGCTCGGAGCAAGTGGAGACTGGGTGGGCGCATGGTGCGAAGCCCCCGGAAGGTGCGGGCGGCAAGGTGGGGTGTGATCAGATATGCAACACAAGAGGCCCTGCACACCGCACACCTCTCTTCCTAACCTCAGGTCCTTGTAGAATGAGACCGGAGCAGGAGAGCAGCCAGAGGAGGTTGGAGAGAGAGAGAGAGAGAGAGAGAGAGAGAGAGAG
>NDGN011547293.1:0-16872 GCA_002564285.1 Tympanoctomys barrerae | reverse complement strand
AACTGTCTCATTGCTATTTGTTTCTCAATAAAATTATTTTTTAGAAAAAAAAAAAAAAAAGAATGAACCATAATCTCAAATCTCCCAATTTAAACAATGATGAGAAATTCATGGTGCTACTGTGGCATTTAGGGAGGAACATTTATTTTACTCTGGCTGCATCCTGCTGTTATGAAAAAAGCTAACACCTATTTTCCTCCCAGAGTTTATCATGAGAACATTTGCTCATACTGAGGTATTTCTAACTTGAAATGGTCCAAACCAGTAGGGTCCAGCTGTCTGCTTCCCCATGCCTCGCAGTATTGGAGACTGAACCCAGGGCTTCACACACGCAAAGCAAGCTACGTCTTCAGGCCTATTGATGTTCGTTCATTCGTTCGTACGTTCGTTCGTTTGTTTGTTCCTTCCCTCCTTCCTTCCTTTTTTTTTTTTTTTTTTTTGGCAGAACCCAGGATTGAACTCAGGCCCTTTGTGTTTGCCAGGGAAGCACTTATTCCACTGAGCCACCTCCCGGGCTCCCATTTCTTTCTTTCTCATCATTCACCTATCTATAAAATTTGTGACAGGGCCTCATTTAATTGCCCAGGTTCAGCTCTAACTTGCAACCCTCCTGCCTTAGCTCCTGGGTAGGTGGGATTGCAAGCATGTGGCACTATCCACTGCACTCCAACTCCGCCTCTCCCTACGTGAACGATGATGGTGTTCAATGTCACAGTTCCACTGGCCTGAGAGCTGGCCAGGTTAGTGACAGTGCAGTTGCCGACAAGGATGGGAACCCAGAGAAGCAGAATTCCTCGGTCCTAGTCCCACAATTTTGACTGGAATTTGTAAAACAACTTTTCAAAATAATTAGGGAATTGCATTACCCTTAATAAACCTGCTTTCCATTTCAGCAAATAATACTTTATGTAGACTGTTCTGTTATATTCTGGTTTTGATGACATTAAAGATCAATTCTTTGATGCTAGTGGTTTCAAAATGCACAAAGGATTTTTTTCAGCATCCATGCAGCTGGCCCTCTGTATCCCTATCCTACATCTGTGGGTTCAACCAAGCAGGGATCAGAAATACCAGGGGCATCTGTACAGATTTATTCTCTTGTGTTGTCACTTTCTGTACACAGCAGAACCTTTTCTCTTTTCTCTTGTTTTTTGAGATAGGGTCTCACCGTGTAGCTCAGCCTGGTCTTGAGCTTACTACTAGCTCAGGTTGGCCTTAAACTGCCACCTCATCCTGATGCTGGGATTACAGTATGCAGGACCATGTCTGGTCACAGCTTAAGCATTTACTCGGTTTTCCTATAGTATTGGGCATTATAAGTAGCCCAGAGATGATTCAAAGTCTGCAGGAGGACATACATTGGTTATACAGAAATATTCTGCTATTTTATATAGAGGCGCCAAGCACCTCTGGACTTTGGGATTCACGGGGTCCCGGAACCAGTGTTCTGAGGTTCCAAGGGAAGGCTGTCTTCTCTAATGAGATTCTAACTTGCCTTGATCATTTCTAGATGCCCACTAAGAATTTTACTCTCCACTCTCAGATCCACTGAAATTAGAAAAGTAAGAAATACTTCAGTTTCCCAGCAGTGGTAGTTAGGAGGATGTCTTCCTGGAGAAAAGCACAGCACAAATAGGAAATACAATCTCAATCTAAAACAAGCCTTGTTGATACATGGCTTCACAGGTCTAAATAGAATGCTGTATTTTAGCTTCATAATTAGCTGCATTTTAAAGAAACACAAAAAGTTTAGCAAGGTAATAAACTTCATCAAACATAGACTTTGACTGGCTCAGCCAGATACCTCATGCCAAAAAGAATTATGCAATTCTGTGACTAACCTTAATTACCGAGAAAATCCACACTCTGCCCCTGGGAGCACATGCTTATAGCAAGGGAACCAGTAAAGTTCTATAGAACAGCAGCATGTAGATTCTTCTCAGGCATTGTAATCATTGTAGAGACTATGAAAATGCTTCAAAGTTCTACAATGTAGGGAATTCAAATAGTTTTTTTTAAACTATTTGTAGTCATTGGAAAAAATTTTAGCAAAGTTTTGGGAATGGTTAAATTTTTTTTAAGGCCTGAAAGACATCACAACTTCAATTTTCTGTGTTCAGTGGGCATCTAAAATTGAAATATCCTACTATCACACTAACATGAGACTTCAACTAGCAGACTAAGTTCCATCTCCTTCATACAGGAAGAAAAGGAGAGAGGTAAACAGGGTTTATGACACAGAAGGGCCACACAATAATGGCTAATACACACCATATAAAACTGCAGACGGTAATGTTTCTTCACCAAGCTCAGTACAAACATGCAGAAACCTGCGCAAGAACAAAAAACACATGCTTGTTGTGCAATTTGGTACAAAGCGTAAGGTGCCCTGCTTTCAAATGAACCAATTCCCACATCCCATCTAGGTACACGCAGCCACTGCTGAGATGCCATCTCTCCTACCACCTCACATTAAGTGTGTCAAGTGAGCTTCCGGAGGGAAACCACCACATAATGGGCACAGTGCCTAATGTACTCCATGGTACAAATTCAATAAGCACCTCCTGTGTTCACAAGAATCAGCCCAATCGCTAACAGGTACACATGGAAAACAGATCTTGAGTTTCAATGGAATAAAACTTGTTTGCTCCATCAGTTCATTAGAGTGGCTTGGGAGTGGCGCACAGTGGGACCATGCTTTTCTCACCTGTGTGAGGTCCTGGGCTCCCCCCTCCCCAGCTAGGGAAAACACATGTGTAAATACAAGGAGCCTGAAGAGTCTGTTCATCCAGTGTGCACAGGTTTCCATTCTCCATGCAATATGAAGTTATTAATAACCTCTTCAGTAGCTAGCATCTACTGAACACATTAGGTTCCAGGCAAGCATTTTATACATATCAACTCATTTTATCCTTCTGTGATCTAGGTGCCTACTGTCACTGTCTTACAGGTAGATCAGGTGGGCCTTGAGCTCACTATGTAGTCCAGGCTGGCCTTGAACCAGTGCAAGTCTCCTGCCTCAGTCTCCTGCGTGCTAGGAGTATAGGTGTACGCCCCCATGCCCAGCTGGGTTTTGTTCACTTACTGATGACTGGGGACTCAGGGGCTCTCAAGCAGAGATCAGCTCCTCCTCACCCTCCAGAGTAGCATGGTTCCACACAAGCCCAGGCTAGCAAGAATCAGGTGAGGAGCAACTAAAGAACTACAGTAAATACAGTACCTTTAATAATTTCAACATTTACTCCAATATGTGAGTTTATTTGTACCCTACAAGTTTTATTAGAATAAAAATGTACTGAATAAAAATTCTTGCCCAATTGAAAGACTCAAATAATATACTAAAATACTAATGAGAGGCAGAAGGAAGCATTCATTATTCAACACACCAGTGCGCTTCTAAAGACAAGATTTTTGTTAAAAATAAACAGGGCTGGATACTGACAATGCACACACAAGGTCTATGTCTGGATAACTGGCCACAGGTTCTGCAGCACCTTGGGGTGGGCTCTGAGACGGAGACTGAGCTGTCAACTGACCTCCTCCATGTAAGATAAGTGTTAGCCTCGGCACTCTTGCAGCCTATGTCCACGGCAGTTCTACCCACTAGAGCGTGCAAGGGTGCTAGTCCTCTCCAAGAGCAAAGAACCAAGCCACAGACACCACAGCTGTGTTCTGATGACTCATTTGAAAGGTCCTAGAGTAAAGCAAGAGGTAGTGGAAGAAAACTTGTACTGATTTCAGTTTTGACCTCCTATCTGTTCTCTACACTGGACTATAAAAGCAACATAAACACATTTTATAAGTACTTATATCACTAAAAGCCATTACAGAGGAGTAGAGGGAAAGAGAGAAGAGACAGATGAGAGAGAGAGAGACAGAGAGAGATGAGACAGAGATAGCAAGAGAGACAGAAGATGGATGTGGGAGGAGAGGCATTAAACATGGAACTAACAGCGTTGCAATTACCAACCAGATGAAAGATTCCTTTTAAAATTACTGCTTTAAAATTTTTCTTCTCTCGCAAATAGACTGGAAGCTCAAGTAACAATTTATACACTGTTTTATGCCATAGGACTATGGTGAAGCTAGCTCTGACTGGATGGGGTGAGGCGGCAGCAGAGACTCCTGAGAGAAGCCGCTGGAACTTCACCTCCTGTGCAAACAGACCGTTGGGCTCCCAGCGCAGCCCTGGGAACTTATTGGTACTGTCAGCTATGAACTCCCTCCTAACAAATACTGCACTAAAATATGTGACTCTCTTTTTTGAAATCAAATAATACCTATTACTCTTAAGAACTTCAAACAAAATTTCTAGCAATATCATTCAATATTCACCTAATGGTCATTTTACCCAGAACACTCTTGGCAATTCAATTTGACTTGATTCAGTTTTACCCAAAGCACATAACTGATTCCTAAACACATGAAGATAATGCACTTCTCTGACTTTAGAAGAAGAGGTAGAAATGTCTTCTTAGCATATCTACAGGTTAGCACTATTTTTAAAGAGGGAAGCTCTAGGAAAGAAATATACGACCTTAATCACTTTTACTCTCAGCCATGTAAATATTTTATGCTTAATATGCAGAAATGCATATATACATATATATAGATATTTAATACATCTATGGAAAGGATAATGTATTTTTGGTTCCACATCATCTTACTCTTTCCTTACCTAAAAAAGAATATCTGCATAGCTATGTTTCCAGTTTAAGTAACAGGCCTCACCACAGCATTATGAATCAGAATGCTCACAGAAACAGCTCCCTGATGCACAGTTCTTGGTCCATAATTATGTTTGGTGAAACAATTGACCATCACTCATGAACACAGTACTGAGACTGCCAGTGCTGACACTAAGCTGTGCATCTCCTACAGCCCAGTACGAAGAGGTGCACAGGTCATTAGGGAGAACCAGTCATCCAAGAGGCTAAAGAGAAGTGTATTCAAAAAGAAGAAAACAGGGCCGGCAAGGTAGTTCAGCAGACTAAGTGCCTACTTAGGCAAGCACAGAGACTGGAGTTTGATCCCCCGCACCACAGGCTGCACTGGCCGTGCCCCTGGGCATGCGGAGCCAGCCACCAAGTCTGGGTGTGGTGGTGCACATCTGTAATCCCAGTTCTGGGCAGGCTGCAAACAGGAGGATCACTATGGTCTAAGGTGTCTTGTGAGACCCTATACCAAATACATTAAAAGAAGAAGAAGAAGACAAATAAAGAATGATGCTATTGAGAAAACTGGGAGTACAGGGGGAAAAAAGGCTTAAAATACTAAAAAGTCCAAAGGATGGCTTTATGGCTTATATGTAGATGTATCCCAAAGCCTCATGCACTCTTATGGGGAGCTTTGGGAAGGTAGATGGATCATGGGTGTGTGATACTGGTGTGATGGTTGAGTCGTGGTGTCACTTGAGAAGGAAGCTTAACTTAGCTGGCTCAGCAATTCCACACCCACCCTATGTCGGCTCATTGCTGGATGGCAGGAAGGGAAATGAAGAAGGACTGGTCTGCTTCTGTTTCTTCAGAGGAGCTCCAGCCTTCACTCTCATTTTGTACATTGCCTGCTGGTGTCCAATGCAGACTCTTTGGCTTCTGGCACAGAACCTTTCCTTGCAGCATAGACTCTTCAGCCTTACACTGAAGGCAGACCCACTGGCCTCCTCCTATGGTCTCACATGAGATGCTGTAGGAGGCTCCAGACCTTGGACTGAAACCATTGGTGTCCAGTCTGCAGACACCTCCTGCACTGTGCCTCATCCGATTCTGTGAGTGATCACTGTAAGGCGATCTCGTAAATTCCTGTACATTTCTATATCTCGTATTATTTTCCACTAGTAAAACCCTGACTGGTATATGTGGAGATGGACAATGGATTTAGTGAAGAGAAAAGACCTAGTGAGTGGAACCAAACAATAACCTTGCAGCCTGGATGGAATAAAAACAGGAGGAAGAAAATTTCACTGCCTCCTGCCTGCCATGCCATGGACTGTTCCCCCTCTGCCATGTTACCCTGCTTTAGAGCCAGCCAACTATGGCCTGAAACCTCGACAAACTGTGAGCTAAAATAATCCTTTTCTCTTTTAACTTGTGGATACCTGGCATTTTGTCCAAGCAACAAGAAAATAATCAGGACAGATGAGATACAGTGTATTTCACAAAAGTGGACAAACAATAAAAAAGTATCAAACATCTATAGTGTGCTATACATAAGACACAAACATGGGTAAGACTGGGCCGGGGCAAAGCTCAGCACCATAGCAGCATCTGCCTGGCCACTTCGAGGTTCTGAGTTGGATTTCTGGCACAAAAATTAAAAAAATCCAAAAAATGAGTAAGACAGTCCCTAGCACTTATAGTCTAGTTAGAAAAAATGCAGTTGTTTTTACATTTTATTATTAGTGATTAACCAACTCTGTAAATGCCTTAGTCCTCAATTCCAAAACTATTAGGATAAACCCAGATATAAATAGCAGTGCTTACCAACTCTTTTAATTTTTTTGAAGTAGGGTCTCACCATATAATCCAGGCTGGCCTTGAACTAGCTAGGTAGCCCCAAGCAGGCCTTAATCTTGTGAACATCCCACCTTATCCACTCACAGTGGTGGGATTAAAAGTGTGTGCTTCCATGCCCAGCCTCCTTCTTCATTCTTCACTTGGTTATATTTCTTCATTATACTTTCCTACACCATCAAAACTCCAAAATTTCTAACAGCCTACTAAATAAGCTGAGAATCATACTATAGTATGTGGTATCATTTATCTCAACACTAGATCATAACTGAGTTGTTGGCAAAAATTTTTAAGTTAAATTGTATTGTACACATGGTCATGCAAACCTGCCAGTATGCCATCTACGTTTGGCCTTGTTTTGCTTGGTTCTACAGTACTGGGGATGGAGCCAGGGTCCACGCAGCTGGGCCAATATTCTCCCTGTTGCTGCAGCCCAGCTCCCACCCACACACTGCCCACAATGGTGAATTTAAGACATCCACCCCTAGCAAGCATACAGATCTCACAGACTCTCATATCCCCCACTATAAAAGATATGCAAAATGTCTGGGGAAAATCTTAATTACACATTAATTTTAATTAAAACAATTTTATATGCCCAACAATTTTCTCAAATTCAAAGCATTATATTCAAGTCAGGCCACTTCTTTAAGGATCAAACCAGCCATGTTATATAAACACAAGCAAAAACTCTTTGCTAAAGTTAAAATGCAAATTATGCAAGATGGCTAGAGATGAATTTAAGGGTCAAATACTTGAAGTTCATTGATCCAGCACCACTAAGCACATGTCCACATGGCTGTTCTGGTTCCTACAGAACCAAATCCAAATCACTAAGCTGACGGAAGATATAGAGAAGATATATATATATATATATATATATATATATATATATCTGTAGTTCAAGTTACTGCTGTCCACTGGACATATGTGTGAGAAGGGATGGGTTGATAGATGGGAAGAAAGGGAGAGAGGGACAGAGAGAGAGGAGAAAGAGGAGGGAGAGAGGAGAGTCTAGAGAAAATCTTTGTCTTGTTATATTCAGTCTCACTAATTTTTTTCCTCTGCTTTTGGTCTAATTCACTTTACAAAATTTATCTAAATGTCAGAATGACTTCCACATCCTAGTCAGTAAGTCACCTTAGATGACAGGAAACAAGTCACTTAACTCTCTGATCCCTGACGAGCGGTCAGCCTCAGAGACATCTACCTTTCACTTTCATAAAACTCAATGTCATCAAAATCATGTGGGCTGTCTCTGCTTTTAAAATCTGCTGACTTTCCAAACTCACTTGACTGCTACAGGAAAACATAATTTTGACAAGGCCCCTGGAATATTACTGAACAAAAACTTCTGAAGATTTGCACTGTATAATGTGAAAGGCACAAACACCTCAACATAGCTCGCACTCTATATTCACAGCTGCTTTCGAGTCTAGCTGCAGCTGCTGGCCTGAGATTGGGGTGCTGCTAATCACCCCAGAGTCACCTCCAGGAGCAAACATGCACTGCCTCAGCCTTTCTGCCACTCATCCAAGGGACACAGCTGGGGGCCCAAATGCCAAGTCCACACTGAGGCTGAGGAACAAAAGGAACCAGAGATGTGCAGTTGGTGCTGATGATCCAATCGGGCTGCCTTTAGCCACATTTAAGCTGACAAAAGACACAAAACCCCACACTTGTGCAGTATCGAAAGTTCCTCACCAAACCTGGACCATCTGCCTTCGATGGAGGCTGCACGCTTAAGGCTGATGATGTTGATCTCTTGGGCAATGCTCTCTGTGGTTCTACAAAATCTTACCATAGGTAGAAAATGGGCAAAGTATAAAAGGGAATGGGCATTTCTTACAACTGCATGTAAACAATACAGTTACCTCAATTAAAAACTGTATTTTATGCTACTATTCAGAGATACAAGTCATTTTGCAAGTTTGTCATAAAATAGCAGTTGGTTCTAAAGTAGCTTACAGTATCTTTAGGTTTTTCACTTATAATCTCCTTGGCGCTAAGTGCAGCAAGGTTCTCGTTGTTGTTCATATTAAGGGCAGCAGGAGCTTCCTGTCTGGTCTCCCAACCTATCTTTAATCACAGATCTGGTTGTTATCTTCCCTTAACATAAAATCCTACAATGATTTCCCAGGGACAAGGTCCAAGCTGTTTCTCAGGCAGCATCTCTAGCTCCTGCCCATACTTTGGCCTTTGATGCCTGCGGCTGGCCCCAAACACGCACTCCTCTCTCAGCCTACACCTCCCAGAATGCCCTGTGCTGCGATCCTCTAGACAAAGGCTGCTTGCTCTCACCACACAGGTCTGTTCAGAGCCTGATCCTGGAGAGCTTCCATAGCCCAAGGAACTCATGTACAAGGGTAAGATTGCCTATGGCACGAACTAGGGCACTGTTAGGAGAAGAAGAATTGATTTTCTTTCATAAGAGTTCAGAGGTATGAAACAATGCTATCTGTGCCTACCACACGGAGAGGTTATTCTCAAGGATAAATACAGCAACTACAAAGGGAAAGTAAGCCAAGGAAAAGTGCTACTTTGTCTGCTGATGTCACATGCACCCAATATCACGGCACAGCCATGCAGACAGAACTGCACATGGGAAAGGGGAGCTGAAGGTAGATGTGTGGAGACAGCCCACAGCCAACAATGGGATGTGGGAGGTGGGAAGAGCTGCAGGAGGACGGGAGATGCTGAGCACAAATCCTCAGAAGGTTCTGGGACAGCTGCATGGAACTTCTGGGGGAGCATGTACGACTCTGAGGTACCAAGGTGATTTCCAATGAATATTTTCTTGTGTGAGTTTTTCCTACAGTAGATTGTATCTTCTCATTTAAAAAACCAGCATCCAAGGAACTCAAGCCTACAGGGACATGAGCAGATTTTGCTTGCACCTGAAGGGTCACCCTGGGTGCTAGGCCCACTCAGGATATAAGAAGTGACTTAAGCAATGGCCTGTATCTCACCACTGCAAAAGGAAAAGCCTGGATTAGCACACACCAGTTGAGCCATGCCAAGCCACACAGCTCTGAGAAAAACCCAGGGCAAAGCAAAAAAATGAGGTACAGGCTTCTGGCATGAGCAGGTCAGTTTATTTCTACTCCACCATGGTGCCACTCCAATAGCATTGAGAGAAATGAAGGTGAAAACACAAGAACAAGGAGAGCTGAGGAAAGGTCAGGAGAACTGACAAATCATGTCTGCAGAGTTGAGAAATGGAGAGATGTGGAATCAGGGGCCATTTGAAGTGTTTTCTAGGGAAAATGAACAGAGAAGACAAAGAGGGCCAAAGGCCAGGACTACACTTCTGGGCTGGAGTCATAGGTGAAGGCCCAACCCCAGCCAAAGTGAGCAATTCTTAGAGCTTATAGGTATTTCCAGAAGCAAAGAAGGCAACAGACAGAAATAGTGTGAGCAATAGAAAGGACACCAGCTACCATCACTCCGAGAAAGGCGGGAGGGAAATTCAGGATCTCTACTCTGAAATTTGCCTATGGTGAAGCAGCTGTGACTCAGAACAGGAAAAGTAAGAGGCTGTAAAACAATGGAGTCAGAATCACAGACACTATTTGACTCTGCAGGAAGTGATATTGTAGGCACTTTCTTTAATAATGTAAACAATGACTAGAAATCCTGAGTATGGAAAAGTGAGGCAGGCTTCAACAGTCACTGGAGAGTCCCTGAAGAACCCGGTATGCTGCTCAGAAAAGTGGAAAAAGATGAAATTGCCGCGATGCAGGTGTGCTACTTACTTTATGCCTCTTTTGAAACTATCTGATTTTTTTAAAAAAACTAATATATCATATGGATTATTTACATTTTATCTAATCATAATAATTATTAATGATAAGAATAATCACATAGAGCTGGGGAGACAGCTCAGCAGCATAAGGTCCTGAGTCCAATCTCTGGTACCAGAGGCCAGCTAAGGATGGAGCTCAGGGGTAAAACATTTGTCTTCCATGTGCAAGGCCCTGAATTGGATCCCTGCAAAACAAAGCAAAAGCAAAAGCAAGACACTAGTGATGATTCTTTTGCTGATATTATTAAAAATAAAAATGTCATTGAGTGTAGTGGTACATGCCTGTAATCCCAGTACTCAGGAGGCTGAGGCAGGAAGATCATTGTGAGTTTGGGACCAGCCTGGGCTACAAAGTGAGCTCAAAGCTAGCTTGAACTGCCTAGTGAGACTCTGTCGCAAAAACAAAAACAAAATCAAGACAAAAAAAAAAAAGTAAATAAAAATTAAAATGTCAGAAACGAAGCACTGCCACTCCACATATAAAGAGACAATACATATTCTCTCCCAAACTAGGAAACAGTGTGCTCCATCCTCCACCTCCCTCATAAATAACTCTACATTCATTGATTTGAAAAGAAAAAATACTTAGAGTTTTCCCCATGAAATAATGCCACAAATGTGCATTGATAAAATCAAAGTCAAATGTTTGACCCTGTAAAACTTTAGTGTGATATTTTGAGCTGACATCAAGCACCCCCCCCCCCCCGTCTATAATCCCTCAAATTGACCAGAGTTTACAATGGACCAACTGGCCCAGGGAGATAGCTCAGTAGAATAAGCACCTGCCTGTCACGTACAATTCAATCTCCAGTACCACAATAAATAAATTAATTAATTAATTTTAAAAATGGACCATCTACCTTCAAATGTGTATCTTCCTTTCCCCTTGAAAGGAGAGAAAGCCTTTAATGGCTACTTCTAAGAGCTCACTTTCTGTAAACACATTAGTAATAATTTTTTCAAAATGAAGTAGAATCAGAAAGCTGGATGGAACTAAAACCTTGGTACAAAGGAGATAAATCTTTTATAAAATGTAGCCCTTCATGCTTTGAACAAAAGTTTCAGATCTCTGTGAGTTACTGCTATGGCTTGTGTGTAGGTTCCCTCCCCCCAGCCTCCTGCACTCACAGCTGTGGCTTTTAGGAAGCGGCGGAATCTAGAGTGTGTGCTGCTGGGATGGAGGGTGCCCACCCTATGAGGGGTAGCCCGGATGGCATATGCGGGACAGAAAGAGGGATGCTTGGAGCCAGCTGGTTACAGACTGAAACCTCTACAAA
The DNA here is from genome assembly GCA_002564285.1 of Tympanoctomys barrerae. NCBI lineage: Eukaryota > Metazoa > Chordata > Mammalia > Rodentia > Octodontidae > Tympanoctomys > Tympanoctomys barrerae. The sequence continues at coordinate 5,278 of NDGN011547293.1, read as the reverse complement.
CTGCAAGCTGAAAACTCTTTCCATGCTCAGAGGTTGGCTGTCTTGTCTTAACAGTGAGGGAAGTAACCAGGATGGTCACCTCTGCCATCTCAGACTGTTTCACGTTCTAGTACCACAGAACCAGAGGCGGGGTGGCCCTGGCTTTGGTCAGAGGCTATGAAGAATATCACAGGGATGGAAACAAAAGACACAGGGTACGGATGGGGTGCGGTTTAATGAGAAATGGAAAGGAATCATTTATTAAATTTCCAAAACAGGAATTTACTGAAAAACAATTAGAATAAATGATTAATAGCTAAAGTGAACACATAAACAAATGTCACTGCCTTCTTCAAAACTGAAAATAGCAAGATAGCTAAGATAATTGTGCTACCAATTTCTATGGATTTATTGAAAGGAAGAATTAATGCTTAATAGTTTGATCAATATCTGATAATATGAACAACTACTTTGAAGACTATAATATGCAATACAATGCCCATTATTAATTTCCTATTACCTTGTTTTCAAATTCTGTATCATTTTATTGTTTTTTCATTCTCTTTAAAACGAAAGTGAAAATAATGATGATAACAAGTACTAACTAGTAACAGGTAGTCCACTAAGGGCTTTACAAAGAAACGGAGGCAGAGAGATAAATTACATTTCCCAGGTTTTACTTGACGAGTAGCATGTGGTAGAGCTAGGATTTCCACGGCCCTCTCCAAAGATGCCTTCTAACATAGACTTCTTAGTGATTTCTTTTAATGACTGATAAAATTTTACAGAGGAGAAACGTTACTACTAACTTTACCCTAGATATCTGATTTTTAATCTAAGAAAATGAAACATGTGGCACAGCATATAATAAACAAAGCTGCATATTGAGGGCTGGGGATACAACTCAGTGGTACAGCGCCTACCTGGCAAATGCAAGGTCCCGAGTTCAATTCCCACCCCCGACCCCCACAAAAAAGTTGCATATTCAATAAACCACATCAGGAAAATTTATTACCCTGATTAATTCTATATGAAAGCTCTGTTTTCTAGGATCAGGTGCTTGCTGTTTTGTGTGCACCTTTCTGTCTCTCTTCCTCTCTGTACCCCATACTATATGTATATAACTAAATATATAAATACTTAGTAAGTCATCGCTATATATTTTAAAATTCCTTTAATTTGCACAAATAAGTTTTCAAAATGGTAGAATGACTATTCACCAAGTACTTTTTTAACCTCATTTAGGAAGTGCTATTTAAGACCATGATGGAAGCAAATAGCTTTGTACAGGAGAAATAATTATTTAAAAAGACTAGAGTACACTGTGACAAATAAAAGGACACTGGAAAATATGCTAACTGCCAATACAGAATAACCCCTCCCCTTACCTGCCAGGTAGAGCGCAAATGATATAAATCTATGATAGCGAATGAGGAACTGAAGTTGTTCTTCTCTCTGAACATACGTGGCAAAATAATCAGCAACCGTCTCTCCATAGAAAAAGTAGTTCACACAGAGCAGAAAGTACCTAGGATTTATAAGCAGTTAGCTTTTTCATACCTGAAACTCTCCCCGCTCATGTGCACCAGATGTCTGATGATGGGGACACAAAGATCAAGCCCAGTGTTGTGCTCAGATGGCCACAGGTGAGCAGGGCTTAGCCTTTCCTGGCTAAGTGCTTAGTAGCTATGAGTTACACCTAAAGTGTCGAAAATATTTAAACGTTTACATGTTAAAATCACTTAATGATTTTTCCTTTGTTTACGTGCATTTGCACATACCAAATATTTTGTGTTCTCATGTCAAGTGGAGAGAAATGAGGCAAAAGATTATAAGCAAATGTCTGATAAATTAGGATCATGAAGTATATAAAATGTGTCTGATAGATAGAGCACTGAGTTTTTAAAAATAAGAATGATGTTTAGATGTGTTTGCAAAGAATAAAGAAAGGTTTTTTAAAAGTTGTGTTACAGAGTGTTAAAGGTGATTTTCCTCTTTTCAAATTTCTAGCCTGTTCTTTTCATTTATCATTTGCCAAAATCAACCCACAATGGAGACCAACTAGCGGCTATGGGCCAATCAGGGTGCTTCTTTGATGAGCTCTAGAAATGAACCTCAGTTCACAAGCATCTTCGCGTCCACTCACCAGCTGAGTGTTCTGAACCAGGGAAGCTCGTAAGAGTGATAGACTCTGTACCCAATGGTGATGATCTCATGGAAGCACTTCACTTGGATCCCCAGAACCTGAAACCAAGAGAAGATACTAACACCCATCTCATAATGTCCATGTCTGTGCCTAGTCATTTAAAAGCAACTTACCATTAGTACTTCAGAAACCAATTTTGAATTATTTCACAACACCAAAAATGCAATATTCTATGTCTCTGAAATCAAGTGATGCTCTAAAGGGACAAGAAAACATTTCATTCAAAAAGCTCCAGGAGACCGCTTGCAAAGTAGGAGGCAGAACTAGAATTAAAAGGCCAAGGGATAATAATAAAAAAAAGGTCAAGGGACACAGTCTGGCTGGTACATTTACTATACCTTTTCTATCATTACTGAATCACAGTCTTTGGGCCTAATTGTTCCACTTCTGTTTTTCGAGTTACCTGAGAAAGTGAGGACCTATGAAAGCTTCCCTATGTATACTTATCCTCAGCCATACATGTAGTAGCTTCACTAAGGTTACAGACCCCCTCAGGACAGGTAGGGACCACAGCTTCTAGCAGCTGCTAGTGTGGGAACTGACTTTGCTTTCTCACAGCTGACCTGAGTACCCCTGCTGATAGCTCTAGCCAAGAGTAGTACAGCCACAGGAATAAGCTCTCTTCCAGGAGTCCAGAGGAGGGCCAGTTGGGGGAGCTCATGCACCTCAGTGTGTGCAGGGTCCTGAATCCACACCTGTGTGATGGGTCTTCACCGTCCTTTATGCTGCTGCACCTACTGATCTGGTAAGGGTCCCTCCTTGGGTATAGCGTCTCACTGGGTGCCTAGCTTCAGTTGATTCCAAGACTAGAAGCACACACGGAGAGCTGAATCCTTTATGCCATCCACTCAGAGGTTGGAATGTGAGTGGAAGCAGGAGACCTCTTCACCCCTAGAGAGCACAGCTCTCATTCGCACAGCCCTTGAGCTAAGAATAGATTTCTTTTCATTGGTTTAAAAATAAAAATGTATTAGTGACAGAATCATAAAGTTGAAGTGAAGCATTACTACCGGATCCTTTATAGAAAAAGTTCACTAACTTCATTTGGAGGATACACTTTGCAATTTCTTTTAATATTTCTACATCTTCCGTTTCTAAGGCTATTCATGACATTCTTACTTCCCCCATTATACTGACTGCATGTCCAGTCACATACTTGAAAAGTAAATGTGTTCCCTCAGCCATGTGATAAAGAAATACCACACTACGTTTCTATGAAGAATACTTTAGGAAAACACTCTACATATGTCATAAAGGCAAAAGGATATTTAAATGTTGCCCTTCAGATAACTTCTGTTATAACATCAAAATTCATTTTTAAAAAATCAGAAGGACAATGCTTTGTGTTTAGATAAAACAGCAAAGCCACACTGTTTATGACCCAAAGAGCCCCTAAAATGTCCAATGCACTGAGGCCACCCCTCTGAGCACACTTGCTGGAGCACAGCTGTCAGCAACACACACAGTGTCTTCCAGAAGCCTGGAGAAAGTGCTTTTATTACGACACATATAACTTGCAAGGAAAATTACTGTAAAACTCCTGGGAAAACAGAAAATATGGAATTCAAAACACTAGAATTAAAACCCTTAAAATATCTTTATATATCTAGGGCTGGGTGATAGCACAGAAACTGTCACTCCACATTGTCAACACTGGCAACCAGGGTACTTGGTAGAACGCTGCTGACTCAGTTAATGTCCCAAGGGCCCACAGCACTCAGCACGCCACCGCTGACCCCACTGGCTCCTGAGGACCCACAGAGACAGTGCTTAGAGGGGACGCTCACCGTGGAAGAGCCAAATGGTGATGCTGGGGCACACATCTGTGGCCAGGGCAGGGTGGCAGCACTGGGACCCGGGAAAGGGCGTGTGCCAGTCACATCTGCAGAGGGGGATGGGACATGGCAGGGGACAGCAGCTCTGAGTTGCTGGAATACATGGGGGTGGGGAGAGTGCTGGGCCTCACTGGGAAGGGTGGGAAGCAGCATGGAGTGCTGTTCAACAGAGGGCATGAGCACAAAGGTGGTGCGAACAGAGACAGTAACATAGGCGAGCGACACAACATGGCCCCACAGAGCGTGGAGGAGCAGCCACCCAGCAGAGATCAGCGGTGGAAGTCAAGATTTGAAGTGTGGTCAAAATGTATGGTGCATATGTACATCTAGAAGCATTACTGCTGTGCAAGACACACTGTGACGACTCTGCTCTCAGAATCCGGCACCACACTTGCAAGGCTCATCTCGCTGTGCCCGTTGCCTTCCGCAGCTCTGCTAGAAGTCCTCTTTGTCAGTGCCTTCACAGGCTGTGAGAAGAGACACAGTGCCCGCCAGTGGGAGAAGGGAGTCATAGAAACACTCTGCTCAGCCTTGTCCATCTTATTCCCCGCATCTGGCACCATTACTTCCTCCAGAGTCAAAGGAGCATGAAAGGGAAGCATTCTGAATCAGTTCAGGACACTGAGGTGGCCACGACAGTGCAACTAGAGACATGTAAGGATGTTTCCCCATCTATCAACAGTACATTGTAATTAAGCTGCCGAAGAAGCAGAACTAACTGGATATGGGGGCACAGGAAAGGTGTGGCCGGGTGTCAGGGGGCTGAAAGTAACACACACTGCCACCAAGGAAGGCACAAGAAAGCACACAGAAGCAGGCAGGATGGGGGTGGAGTCCACATTAAGATTGAGACCTCCAGTGGCTCTGGATTTTCCAAATGCAAGTAGCAATTTCCATTTTGGGACTCTTTCTGAGAAACTAATCCTATAGTGGTGGTGGGGGATGTAGCTCAGTGTAAAGGCCCTGGGTTCAATCCCCAGTACCAAAGACTTCAAAAATCTTTTAGTTATTTTTTCAAAAATAATCAATCTATATAGTATTCTTTCAGCTCTCATAATAGGAAAAAAAAAGCCTGCTTGAAAATAAATTATGTAAAATGGGTACTTAATTTTACAATAGTTTCCAAAAATATTGGGGCGAACCTCTTACACTACTTTTTTTTGCCATAATTTTATTGATAAACAAATAGCAATGTGACTGTTTCAAATCAAATCGGTAGGACAGTTTCAATAATTAACACACTGCATACATTCTTCTT
>NDGN011547284.1:3214-14944 GCA_002564285.1 Tympanoctomys barrerae | reverse complement strand
GGGGGTGGCTTGAGGTGAAGGGGAGAGGGGGATGGCTTGAGATGCCCTTGGGAAGACTGCACTGCCATGGACGAAGGGATGCACCTTAGGTAACAGTGTAGGCATGACTTCTTCAGTGTTTCCCCCGTGCCTGGGGCCCAAGCCAATCTGGCTCTTAACTGCTAAACCATGTTGACACTTTGGGCAGTTCCTTCCTGAGCCTCAGCTTCTTTCTGTAAAATTAAACTATATAGCAGATGTAAAGGGCATAGCCGGTGCCTGGCACATGGTCAGCTCTCAGGAAGTAAATATTGTTTGTTGTTGATCTAGAGAGGAGCTCAGAGCCATAGGCCCCTCTGAGTCAACCCAATACATCTTTCCAGCTTCAGGAGAGGGGCAAGGCTCCAGATGATGTCTGGGGTCTTGGATGTGAATCCTGCTTCTGCCACTCACCACCACCAACCAGCCTTGGGCACCCACTTGTAAGAGGGCACATCTGTGCCCTGTTGTGGTGTGTGGTGCTCCAAGGAGGATCATTCAGACATAAACCCTACTTTGGAAGGACTTCCCCTTCAGCCAAATGGTTCAGCAGTGAAATAGCATTGTTAGGGGAAGGGGTGTGATGAGCCAGGGCCCCTGGTGCTCTGGAACCCCCGGCCTCCTATCCTGTCTTGCTGTGTTCTCTGCACATGTGTGTAAGCATCACATAGCTGAGGTGTAACAGCAAAAAAAAGTGAGATAATAAGAAATGAATTTGGAGCCAAAAGAAGCAAAAAAGAGAAATGGGGGAATCAACAGGCTAAAGTGATGAGGTGTCAACAAGTGAGGAAGGGGAGGGCCAGGGAGATGCACCAGCTGCAACACGCTCAGAGCCCCCTCAGGAAAAGGAGCAACCAACAATAATGCCTCCTATTTCTGCAGTGCTGTGTTGCTTGCAAAACTCTGTCACTTGTGTGATTTCATTTGGTTCTCTCAACAGCTCTATGAGGGGATTCTTGTTTTAGTCCATTTTCTGTTGCTATTGGATATTACTTGAGACCAGGCAATCTATTAAAGAATCATAGTTCGTTTGGCCCACAGTTCTGGAGGATGGGAAGACCAAGAGCATGGTGTGGCCTCTGGTGAAGGCCTCGTGCTGCATCAGACATGGCAGAGATAGAGACAGACAGCGCCAGAGTCCCACGCAGTCAGTGCCAAGCCCTGGGTCTTTTAAAAATGTAAATGATTCTTACCTGCATCCAGGAGTGGAGAGAGATAGAGACAGAGCAAGAGCACGAGTGTGAGAGAGAGTCAGAGAGAAACAGACACAGACACAGACAGGCAGAGAAAGAGAGGTAAAAGATAAAATGGACACAGTGAGAACAAAAAGCAGAGGAACAAAACAGGAGGGAAGGAACACAGAGAAACCAGGGGGAAATGATGCCATGAGGGAAAAACAGGGATGGCAGAGAAGTGAGGAAAGGAAAGCGGTCCGAGCTGAGAAGGCTGCTGTGGCTCCTTGGGGGTGTTGTCTTTCCTCCTATCCTGGAAGCCTCTGAGAAGGACCTGGGGCTCCAGCCCTCCTGGGATAAGCGTGGCCCCTCCTGGAAATGCTCGCTGTGGCTCATAATGGCCCAAATGGCTTCAGAACTAGTAAGCAAATGTGAGTTGGGGCTTGTCCTCTTCCCTGGTGACCCACTGCCCTGCACTCCCACTGGCGCACTGGTGGGCTGGGCATCTGCCCCAGCAGCCATTGTCATTCACTGAACTGCCCCCCAGTAATGGCAAGCAGAGGCCCCAGAAGCCTCCCTCTGTAGATCCTTTGCCTTGCCAGTGACTTTTCCTTAAAATGACTTTGCTGTCATTCTTGCACCCACTTAATTAAGCCACCATGCCATATCCTTCCCCCAATGTGCTATCTTCAATTACCTGTTCCTCCCATTCCTCCCTTCAGCCCCTCAGGACCTGGTACCCTTGTCCCCTTGTCCCCAAGGAAACCTGGTTCCCCAGAACCCTCCAGTACTCTCTCTTCAGCTTACATCTAATGAGTTGGGCCCTCCAGAGCTGCCTTATTTCCCTGCAGCCCCATCCCAGTAATTTCATTATGGAAACTGCACGCTCTGCCGAGCTGCTCAAAGCATCAGACAGCAGGAGCTGAAGCTGCTTAATGAGGCCTGTGGGCCAGCAATGCCTCCTTCTCCCAGCCCCCCTCATCCATCCTTCTCCAGGCAGCCCTGCTCCCCAACACACCCTGACCCACCCTCCCTGGAGTCAGCCCTCCCCCATGCCCACATCAGGAGACCTTCCCAACCCATAAGGGAGGTGACAGGAAGGAAAGTGGCCCTGAGCAATGACCCTCCAAGCTGACCAAGTCCCCAGTCTGGGAGAAGGATGCCTAGCTTGGAGAATGGGAAGCAGAACTCAGTATTTCACTGCTTCTCCAAGCCCCAGTTCCCGTCTATGAGGTGGGGAAAGCACTGCCAGATGCCTGGGCTCTTGGAGACCTAATAGCTGAATGCCCATGAATACTACGGGCCCCTGCAGAATTAGCAGTGCTCTATAAATGGCACCTATCATTACTATCACTACTATTCTTTTTTTATCACCAGTATTCTTCAGAACTGTGCTATTGAATAGTTTGAATTGGGTGGGATATAAAAAGGAAACCTAAAAATAAGAACTCACTGTATTCTACCTGCTGTCACTGTCAGAACCTTTCTGATGTCTTCTTGACAATGGGGAGCATACCCCAAGCCTCAGCTCAGTTTGGCCATCCAAAGTCTAGTTCGGAGGACATGTGCTGCAGCCCACACCTGTCACCACCTGCCTTTCCCTCCTCTCACACCTGCAGTTCCAGATGGGCTGTGGTAGGACCTTGCTAGGGACTCCACTGGGAGCCTGGGTTGGGGCCTCATTTTGGGTTTCTGCCATGGACTTGGCCCTTCTTTGTGGTGTGCTGGCTTCTCTGGCAAGCTCTGGAAGCCATCAGCATGACAGGTCTGCAAACACTGGCTCCCATGTGGGCACTGTGGGGTTGGTCCAGTAGGATACCTCAGTGGCTTGCCTGGCATGAAGCCCAACCTAGGCGACCTGGCTCCACCCACCCCAGCTTCCTCTGAGCGAGGCCCCTCCTCGCCTTCAGGCAGCTCTTGGAGAGGGCATCCTCGGACTTGACCCCACTCGGCCCACTGAGGATAAGTCACATATGTGCCACACTCTACAGATGTGTGCCAGGCTCTTGCCTGAAGTGTCTGGTGGTCTCCTGAGAGGCCTGGGGCAGATCGGCAGTCCACTGCTAGGGGAGCACGCCCGTGATTGGCTGCCATTCGCTACAAGCTGCTTCTACCTTTCCTTCTGCTGTGTTGGTTATTCCAGAAAGAAGGAAGGATGAATGAGGGCTGGGCTGACAGGACCTCCGCGGAGCCCTGGGCAGGAGCCCAGCTCTGCCACACATGGCTATCTTTGGAGGATGGAGCATTCATTGCCTTTGTTGGGGTTTTCATTGCCACTTTTAGGGCATGGATTCATCAACATTATTTAGAGAAGACGCTAAAGATAAGGATTCTAGCAACAGTGACTGGGGCACGTGCTGTGGGCCTGACCCCTATTAATGCCAGAACTGAAATCTGTTGCTGACATTTACATACCACAGTAAGGCGGCTTAGTCTAAGTGAGGGAGTTCAGGGCCAAGCCTGGAGATCAGCAGGACTGAGGGAGGGAGCTGGAAGCTCATCAGTCCAGTCAGCATACCCTGAAACCTGACTCAAAATACACAGTCCCTGCAGTGCCTTGGGGCCCCAACATGCCCACTCACAAGCCTCCCAGACAGAGCAGTGTTGCATTTGGGAGTCTGAGGTCTTGGTTAGGTCGAGGTACTCCCACTTGCCATATGAGCTTGGCAGCTCCCCAGAGCTCTCTGGATGTCATCTGTGAGCGAGGCTGGACAACACAACTCACTCTACAAGGGGGCTGTCAGGACTGGGAGTTCAAGAGTGAATGCCTTGTCCCCAGGAGCCCTGGGCCCTGTACTCCCTGACTGCTGTTTTCCCAAGATTACAATTGTGTGTTCCTCCTTCCCTAGACATTCCGGTGGCCAGTGGCCAGCAGCATTGACAGAAATGAAATGCTGGAGATTCAGATTTTCAACTACAGCAAAGTCTTCAGCAACAAGTAAGTGTGGGGTGGGGTGGGGACCTTCCATGCTCCTTCAGCTGCTCTCTCTTTGGGCCTTAAAACAGGGATGTGCACCTCAGTCTTCTCTGGATGAACCTTCAAAACCAAAGAGGTCTCGGGATGGTCTTCAATCCCCATCCTTCTGTTTCATGGTGTCAACACAGCACCCTTGCCTTCCCCACTGTCACTAGACAAGGGCACTTCCCTCATCCCAGACCCTCAGTTTCCTGTCCCTTCTTTAAGCTCCCCCTTTACCATGCTGGGGACAGCAATCCATCCAAGATGCCCAAGCTGGAGTAGCTGACTGCACCTTTCACGGACCATTAGTGGCCCTGAGGGTGCACTTGTCTCAGGAAAGCTGAGGCACCTTGGGGCAGTGGCTTCAGAAGTAAGCCTGATTCTGGTAGGTCATCTCCTCTGTGTCCCTGGGCAGACTATGTGAACTCTTGAGTTCAATATACTCATGTAAGCAAAAGGTAAGCATGTGTCTCTAACAGTGCTGTGAGAATTTGATGAGACAGATTTATTATTCATTCAACAAATGGGTGTTGAATTTTTCAGGCTGGAGAGAGAGGTGCCTCCCTTCATGAGGCTTGTAGTCTGTGAATGCCATGAGTATAAGACCTTCAAAGTAGTTTCCATCCTTTTCTCTCAATGACAAGCAGGGTCCAGAAGCATTTGAATAATCTAGGCTATAGCTAAATTTGAGAAATGTAAACATAACTCAAGAAATGTCTTGGGTTAAAAATTCATTTCTCTTAGGAAAGCAGGAGGAGGTCAAGGCTGAACTGCAGTGTGTCCGAAGGGGCATGGCGGTATTAGCTCATGCGCTGATCCATTTGTCCAGCCACTCTTCCAGCCACTCATCAGATAGCTACTGAGCAAATATTCTCTACTAGATGGACACTGCTCATCACTACAGGCACTGCAATGAGGGATTATGGCCCAGTCCCTGTCCCCAAGAAGGTCCTTTGCGTGAGAAGAGGGGGGAAAAAGTGTGTGCTGTGAGGACTAGGCTGCTTTGCTAGAAAATAGAGCTCTCCAACCTATTCAGTGTCTCAGGAGGTGGTGAGCTCCCTGCCAGTGGGAGGGATGGGCCAGAGCCTAGCATAGTGTGGAGGGGGTTTCTGAGTCAGGAAGGGCTGCAGTTCATGGGCTGCAAGGACTATTTAATGCTGCAGAATTCCTTGAGAGTCCTCAAGATCTCACTGAGTTTGGGGTGTGGGCATTTTAGGCCTGCTGGTGGGGCTACAAGAAAGATGTTTGGGATGCAGGGGCCTTTCCTTTGCCACACAGGAGGCACATCATTCAGGCATCTCTCTCTGGTACCCACAAGAAAGGCTGATGGGACACTCTCCACCAGGATACCCACGATGAAGCATGACCTTTGACTCTGTGGGAGCTAGGAAGATGAAGAAACCAGAAAAGGAGGGGGAAAATGGATATGGAGAAGCAGGCAGGGCCAGACTCTGGGGAGGGCGCCCAAGAACCCCAGCAGGGAGATGTCAGGGCACCCATGAGCATGAGAGCTCGGCCAGCACAATCCTAACTATTCAAGAGGGAAAACTGAGTCTCAGAGTGTGCACAGAGGTCACATGACTAGACAGGGCACACTGAAGCTAGGAGGCATGTCTTTCACTACCTCTTCGTAAGCGCCTCTAAACTCCCCACAACCAGGATAGTTCAACAGAGACAGTGAAAATGGAGGACATGGAAAAGATTATTAAATCATTAACAGTGTTAGCACTAGAACCACCACAGATGCTGGAAAGCCTTGAGCACATTGAAACTCCTGCTGTAGCCTGATCCTAAGTATTTGGGAGGGTGGCTGTCACATAGCAAATATATTGACAGTTAAGGCTCCAATTCAGTACTCTCAAATGTCAAGAGGGAAGGGGGGATGTGGTTCCTATCCTAACTCTATCCCCATCTTCCCCACTGGTAACAACCAAGAGAAGACAGGAAACCTCATAAGAAGGGCTCAGGCCTGGTGAGAGAGTCAGAAACCCAGAGGAGGTCCAGGATGCTGTCACCTGGACATGACCCCCCAACACAGTCCCATTCTGACAGGGGCCAGCTGGGAGCTTGGGGGGTACTTCCATGAGGGGGCATTCTTTCCTGAACCAAAGGAAAGGCCTACCTGGACCCCACATAAGGGTCCTAGGGGCTGCTGAGTGATACAGACATGATGGGAAGGAAGGGAACATCCCAGTCAGGGACTAGAAGGCCCCTGTCTGCTCCACCCCACCTTGAACCACAGCTTCCTTCCAGGAACCTTGGCTATCATGCAAGGATGGGATGTGGGGCTTGGAGGATCTTGTGCATCTTTCTCTTCCTGCCCTGGGCCTTAAAGGGCAAAAGCCTGGCCCTAGCCCTAAGAATGCCAAGGCCCTAAATAATTCAGGAGCCAGAAGCACAGTGGAGGCCTAACCAAGCCCAGGGCACTTGACACCAGCTCCCAGGGGAATGCAATGAATTATTGACAGGATCCTGGTGCCCAGTTGCTGCTCTATTGTGGCCAGTCTGTGGGCCCATCTGCACCCCAGACCTCCTCCCCAGGGCTAATTACCTGAGACTCCTAGCCCTGCCCAGGCTGCCCCGTCCTTCTACAGAGGTCTCGAGCAAGGAGACCTCTGTAGAGACCATCCTCTTTATGATGGGTCACCTGAATGAGCCACATGAGGGGAGTTGTCACAGGACATAGGGTTAGCTCCCACTTCTTCCACCTAACATCCTGGGGGAAACTGAGGTCCAGGAAGATCCTTGTTCAGGTTCAGGTCAGGGCCAGGTCTTTCAACCTATACCTCCAAACACCTAGGCCAGTGTTCCTTGTAACCCAGCAGTGCAAGGGGTATGTGAGCCCACCCTTCCTCTGGTATCCGCTCCTCCATGCTGATCCACCATTGGTGGGAGACCTGCTACACAAAGGGCAGCTGGGGCAGGGAGAATTCTATGGGGTGACCACAAAGGCCCAAATCAAGAGTCGCCCCTCTCCCCCTGCTTGGCTCCATCTCCAGAGACTTTCTGGACTGGAGGGCTGGAAGCAGCAGGAGGGCCTTTGCTTTGAAGCTGTTTTCATTGCAAGTACCTTGATTTTGCTTAATTGATACTTAACAGTCCTTGAAAAAAGAGCAGCTTTATAAATGTTTTTCTTTTATACTTTAAGTAAGGCTAAGATAATACCAACTTTCCCATTTCAAAGAATGTTATTTACTAGTTTTACTGGGGACAGGGGCATTGGGAGTTGAAAGCCCAGGCCGCCTCCTAGGGGTGTGATCAGTCAAATCTTTTGAGGGTCCAACTCTTCTGCTCAGCCTCCCCTCAGGAAGTGGACATCCCTGGCACTATGAGGCTGTGCGGCTCTGGGCGATGGGGGTTGCGGGGCAGCCGGAATCTACCTGCACTGTCCAGACCAACTGCAAGTCCTGTACCGTATTCGAGGGCCAGGAGTTCACAGCAGGAGAGCTTTTGCCAGTCTCTGCACCACTAGGGTGTGAAGAAGGTGGCAGTGGCCCCTTTAGGAAAAGAAGGTGCCAGCGAGATAGCCCTTTGGCATAAGAGGAAGAATGGGGGGCGGGGGAGAGAGCTCAGAGAGGTAGAAGCCCTAAGTGCAACCACGGGGCTGCCAGGTGGAGTTCCTCTAGGCTCTGCTGGCGGGTCCACACCTGTCTGACTCCAGAGCCCAGTTCCTTCTACTGTCCACACTGCCTGTCTTCGAGGATGGCCAGGCAGTGGCCAGGACGTGAAGAGAAGAAGATTTGTCGGGAGGCCACTTGCTCTCACTGTACGAGGAAGACAGCGAGACTGGACCAGCAGGGGGACCCACGAAGTAGTGAAGCGGCCGCCCGCACCACGCTGTGTCTAGCAGAGGCCTAAAGGCTTGGCCAGCAGACTGTTTCAGGGGCTGGTGCTGAACATGGGGCCTCACAGGCCCCTCCAAGTCTAAGGTCTGAGACTCTCAGGCAAGAGAAACCAGGAAGGGAGGAAGGGACCAGAGACGTTCAGAGCTCTTGCAGGGGAGTAGCTCTCTCCTGCCCTCTAGGGGTCTCTTGCTACAGTGCAGCACCTGTACTGATTCTGAGGACCTTCCTGGGCTGTTCTTGGGCACCTAAGGATAGGGACCAGAACCTGTGTTCCGGTGCTCAGCAGGTGCCACTGGAACTGCAGGGGCCCAAAAGGCCAGGTGGCAAAGGGTCAAAGAAGGACCAAGATTCTCAGACTCACTCCCACCATGGAAATGAGCAAACATTGCAGTCAGGTGGTAAGCATTGGCCTGCACATCCTTAAGCAGGGAGGTGTCCTTCGAGTGACAAGCCCTCTCCTGTGTTTCTCCTCAGACCCTGCATCCTCCCACCACTCCCACCCATAGCTTTATAAGGACAAAATTAAGCCTGGGGACAGCACTCTTCCCTGTGGCGATTTTCCAGTAAAAAGTCCAAGATAGGACGGGGGCTTTCATAAGGCTGATTGGAGAGGTACACAGATGCCCAGCTAGGCTTTCAAGTGGTGCAGTGGGGAGCAGTCTACCCCTGGGAACATGGGGAGGCAGTACCCAGGCCCCTAGGGTCTGAGGGAAAATTCAACATGGCTGCTCCCCCACCTCCTCTTCCCATAAACAGCAGGATTTCTCCCAGAGCAACAACCCTCTGGACATAGGGAGAAATGGGGCTCACGATAGCATTCATTGGGCACTCACCATGCTTCTTAGTTTAGCCAGCAGATGTGGAGGTTGCTAGTGTGCAGGAAATGCCAAGTAGAGGCTGCATGCAGAAAACCCCGGCCTGTCCTGGGGAACAGGGTAGACTAGAGACACCATGTGCACCGTGATGGAGCCTTGCAAGGTTGAGTGTGCACTAGGAACACAGTAGGGACTTGAGCAGGACATCTCAGTGGAGCAGGGGCTACTAGCTCAGCTTAGAAGAAAACCAGAGAGCGCTTAGGTACTGTTGCTCAGGGGCAGGTACATATCCTAGCTAGATTGCAAACTTCCCTTTTCCCAAAGGGAGACTGCTCCTAGCCCCACCATGTCCTGCATCTCCCACTGTACAGCTGGAAGAGAGAAGTTCTACAGACACAGGGATCTTGGCCTTTGAGGAGCTCATGAGTTGCAGATGAGGAGTGAAAGACCAAGTGGCATTTGTGAACGTGCAGGCCTCAGTTGTGGGTAGGGAGATTAGAGAGGAGCTTCCCTTCAGGGCATTATGAGGCTGCTCTGCAGGGCCTCAGCTGGAGTCCCTTTCCCTGTGGCTGGGTCAACCAAGTGGGCACATCACCCGAGGGTGCTACTGCCCCTCAGAGCTTTCCTGGGGATATAGCTTCCATGTACAACCTTACGCACTCTGTAGAAGGTCATGCACCATTACAGAACGCTGTCCCAGTCAGCTCCTCTTCTCCCATGCCAACTCATGGGCTACCATCTCCAGCCCCAGTACAGGGGCTGTGCAAATCCATCCATCTTTTCCCCAACCAGTCATGGTCCTTTGCAAGATAGGACTGCTCTATCCTGTGGCCTCTTCTGAAACCACCCTACCCTCTGCCATTCTCAGATTAATCGGCACTTTCCGCATGGTGCTGCAGAAGGTGGTAGAGGAGAGCCATGTGGAGGTGACTGACACGCTGATCGATGACAACAATGCTACCATCAAGGTGGGTGTGAATGGAGAGTCCCTAGACTTTCCCATCATGGGATTACCTGGGGGCTGGCGTTGCCCTCCTCCCCTACAGAGTCCCTGGGGAATGTTCCAGATGCAATGTCACCAACGCAAGGCTGGAGGAGGAAACAGCCTGGAGCCCTCTGTGGCATGGCAGGGTTTTCTGTGCCAAGGTGGACACCTCAGCCCCTGCCTATGGTCACAGTGCTGGGAAGGAGATAGGACTGGGATTGCCATCCCTTTTCTACCAAGGAGGCCTTCCATTTGGACCTAGGTCAGCAATCACTAGGGAGGCTTTAATTATCACCGAGACCAAGCAGAGCCCTGCTGGCCCCTTCTGGTATGGCCTTCTCTCTCCACACCTGTCTTGGCTCCCAAGATGGGATGTTCTGGGAAGGCAGGAACCTCATTTCCTACTCCATTTGACACGCCCCTACCTGCTCCTGCCTGGGCCCTGGTGATAGAGTGCAGCCCTTAATGTACGTCCTAAACAAAGACAGGCCCTGCTCTGTTGTCTCCTCAGCTCCTTCCTGGCTGCGCACATGCAGTAAGCTTGGTGGTGAGGAACCCTTGAGGTTAAATCTTCATTAGGCCACTCCCTAACTCTGCAACTCAGGCAAGCTATGTATCCTCTGCAAAGTGAGCAACTCTGGAGGGATTGTTCTGAGGATTAAATAAGAATTCCCAGGAGGTGCTTGCAGTGGTTAAGCACACAGTGTGTGCTCAGCAAATATATAAATAATATTGTTAGCTATTACTTTCTGACATCAGTTTAGCCATGAGTAAAATTGGGCTGTACCGTGGTGCCCGCTTCCCCAGGGTCCTGTGTGCTGCCTGCCAGAAGCTGCAGGTTCTGGGCCATGGTGGATGGGGCCCTCTCAGAGGAGAGCTCAGCACGAGACAGGAATTGCCCCTGTCAGGACAGGCAAGATAGCTCAGCAGCCTAAAGTGCCTGCTTAGGCAAGCTTAGGCAGGTGCAGGGGACCACAGTTCGAGCCCCAGCACCACATGCCATACCAGCCCTGCCCTCAGGTTGGACTGAGCTGGCCAAAAAAAGAAAAAAAAAAATTGCCACTGTGTCTTGGCATCTCAAGATGCTACCTGGGAGAACAAGGAGAGCAATTGGGCCCTGTGAGCTCAACTCCAGCCAGGCCATTCCCTCACATGGGCAGTGGTTTGGTAAAAGGGTGTTTTGAAGTCAGGGCATGAGATCTCAGCCACTACAGGGGGAGGGATGCAAATCAAGTGACAGATGCCAATGGTCACAGAGGGGCTTGTAAGAGTCCCCTCCAGGTTCTCATCTCGGTCCAAGAAGTCAATATTTATAATCCCAAAGATGTATTATTGGAATCCCACCAAGTTAATTCCAATCTACCACTCCCAGTGCAACCCACGGTGAAAGTAAAGACACTAAAGCATTTATAATTATTGGGAAGCCAAGGGGTCCTAAGTCCAGGCACAAAGATCACTTTCCAGAACAAAGAGCCTGACCCAGGGCCATGCCTGGTTTTATTCAGTGGAGGAGGAGTGGCTTGAGGAGGAATGACTGAGGGAAGTAGGTAAGTACTGTGAGCTGAGGTAGGTAGGTGGCCTACATTTACCTCTGCCATATGCAGAGAAAGTAATTTGCATTATGCTATCAAGATAGTATCTAATGTTTTGGAGGTCTGGCTTCGGCTCTGATCTTTTAAGCCCCAGGAAGTCATAGCCTCTATCTTGATACAGGCTCGATCCCAGCCAGCAGGACAGAGCACTGGCTCTTCATCCTCTCTCCACCTGGCTCACATTAAAGAGCAGCAGGGGTAGGTTATCAGAGAAACACGCCTCCCACCTTCAAAGACTACTACCAGCACCTTGGCTAGACCAATATGTATTGCTTAAGGTCAATTGAAAGGATAAAGAGAAGTCCTAGCCAGCTCTGTACATATCAGTACAAGGAAATAGGGTC
>NDGN011547263.1:0-10770 GCA_002564285.1 Tympanoctomys barrerae | reverse complement strand
AGGACTTGAAGTACTCTGCTCCATGCTCTTCTTGCCTTCATGGTTTTTGAAGAGAATTAGGCCGTAATTATGATGGGTTTTCCTTTTCCTGGGCTAGGACTGGGTCTTGGGAGTCCCCGGAACATGGCAGAAATTCCTACTGAAAACTTATTAATTCATTTATCAAAAATTTTTATATTTTGATTCTTTTCCGTTATACAGATGAATTGAGCAAACGTGACTCTGGTATTTCATATATAAATTTAAAGTATATTTTTCTCCATCACTTATCACTCCATGATCCTGTTCCAGCTATGGAGAGTTTTTACATTATAGTGCAAATAGAAGACCGCAGGCAGAGGCCTTAAGGCTACCACTGACAACTTTAAAGGATAATGAAATACAAGCTTCAATGTGAAATTTGTGTGGAACTTTGTCACTAGAGTTGAACAAGTATAATGCTTAATCTAGGGACTCAGTACCTGTATTTTTCATGAAAATATAATAATAAGATATGATAATTCATCAAACAAAATTTTTAATCATACCATCAGTCAGTTAGTGATTACTAATAACAATATTATTAATTATTGCATTTCTTTGGAAAGTTATAATTCTGAGGTGGAATGTGAAGTGTAATTTGATTCTTGAGAAATCTTCCCAGTATCTATCTGTTCATAAATACATAACTAAAAGAATGCACTTTAAAAAGTTCACTAATAATGATGACTTCACTTCTTGGAAGTGTACTGTTCATTATTCTTTTGCTTGTGACCATGACTATCGATGTATTTGCATGGAACAAACAAGTGTAGATCAACAAAGCCTTCAGTATTTGCCATTCTGCTGAGAACAGATTAGAAGTTTTAGTGATTGTACTTATTTAAATATCTGAGAAGAATAGTATATCATTGTGTTTCCTGCCAAGTGAAAGCAAAGCTCTTTGATTTCACAACTGGAAGAGTAGAAGAAGGTGGAGAAAGTAACAGCAAGAACAGAAGATAGGATAAATATTTATATGTCAACAAGGAATGGAGAACAGCTGGATTGTTTTGTGCCCTGCCCATGGTAAAGCTACAAAGAATACATCAAAAAACAAAAATAGACCTATCATGCAATCACTTAGAATGAAGTATCCATGATACAATATGTAATTAAGTCCAGGAACTTGTTGCTGCAAGATTTTACTCAAATAAATAACTTAGATCAGAAGATAAGGTAAACACAATTTACAGAAATTTCAATGCTTGGAATTTGGAACAAACAAAATATCAAATAAATGGAACACAAATGTTCTCAGCTTCCAGGGAGTAGTCTATATATTTTAGGATGTGTAGGGAATTTCCCTTAACTTTGAACAATTGTTCCCCCAAGTCTTTCCCCTTTGTATCACTGTAAATCTAGCAATGTTAACAAGCCCTTTCCTTTAGCATTCCATTACCAGAGATGTTTTTGTTCTCAATCTAACATTATAGCTTGAATTTATTCCTAATACTCTCTTCAAATGTCTGTCAAATGGGAGCTGTCATTTCCTTTGTGCCCCTTAACTTACACCAAAGGAAGAAAAGACAATGGCTTATGCTTCCATCATCATTTTCAGGACAGTTAGATCAGTTCCCTTTTAAGACTACTCTTCTCCTTTAAAGGTCTAAGCATCTGTATTCCTTTTGTATTTGGCAGGGTCTCACTGTATAGTTCATGCTAGCCTCAAACTCACTGTGTTTACTAGGCTGTTTTCAAACCTGTGGCATCCCTCCTGCCTCTCAAGTTCTGAGATTACAGGCAAGTGCTGCCACCACCTTGCTTCAATATATCTATTTCTTCCTTCTGAGTTTCATTATGGCCATCTGCTAAACTTAAACTTAGTCCTTCATATTCTTAGAGAATTGTGACTTCTGTGTATTTATTCTTAATTCTATCCCACCCCTGGCTTTAATGGTTACTTTGTAATACCAGGTACCACTCACTATCTAGCTGGAATTTTTTACTTCCAATCATAATTTAGTGGCCTTTGTGTATTCAGTATTTCCCTTAGTCATATTTAATATCTTATCATCTAGTACAATGAAGTCCAAAATATTATAATCCATTAGTCCTTCTTAGCTTCTCTTCTGTGTAGCTTATAAAGGTTCCCTAGTTATAAGAGTTTCAGGACGGACATACATGGCTGATGTCCATGGTCCTGAAATGATCTGTATTCTGTAAACTGTGAAGGTCATTTCTTTTTTTATGATATGCTGCACTGTATCTCAAATTTATACCTATCATTTCATCTGTATTCTTGTTGACACTAAATTTTAAACAATCATACCTACAGTCATAATTTACAGCCAAAACTGCTCTCTATCCTGCTCTGGGGCTTAGAAATATTACTGCAGAAAAATCACATAGCCTTACCACCTAGTTTCCAGAACTATTTAACTATTAGCCACAGTTAGTAGTTTGGCCATTCTATTTTTCTGTACAAGTCTGCATTACATTACACTCATCATTTACTTATTTACTCAGTACTGGAAATAGAACTCAGGATGTCGATCTTGCCAGGCAAGTGCTATGTCACTGAACTACATCCATAGCCCTATGATTATCCTTTAAATGTCAGAATTTCCCAAAGACTCCTCTCTCACAAATAAATACATTTTTTTCTTATCAGTTCTGCATTCTCTGGGAATCTCATGCATGGTTGTAATTGATATTTATGTGTCAAAAATCTTCAAATTACTAACTACATTGCAACTACTTCTTTTAGATACAGACATAAATTTCCAGCTGCGTGGCTTATGGACATCTTAAATGCAGTGCATTCAAAGCTGAGCTTGATATTGCCTTGCTCTCTGTCATGCATAATCCTGCTGACTTTTCTGTCTCTTAATGGCATCATTGTTCATCTATGCAGCAGAACAAGAAATGCCAGTAACCCTCATCACCAGCTTGTTATGTGCTTTCATTCCAAAGGGCTTTTATTCATAGAGCAATTTTTATTTTAAAAATAATAAAAACACAGAACTTTAAAGCAAAATGGTAGGAAATTAGCAATGGGTATTATATTGCATGTTATGTTCAAAGTAGTTGCTCAGATTATGATACAAGCATGTAAGATTGGTCAAACAATGTAAGTCCTAACTGTTCCTTTCAATTAACTAGTAGAAATGAGTAGTGCAATTTTCTTAGTTAATATAGATATATAATTTTTTTCTCCTTTTGAGCACTTTTTTTCCTTTTCACAATATCTGTTATACTTTTTGAGTCTTATTTACTCTTTCAGTTTCTTATACAAGGAAGACAAAAGGATGTTTACACATGTGAATCTGATTTATTTCACTAATGAGTATGGTATTGAGTTGCATCTATTTACCTGTAAAAGCCTCAAGTTTGAGGGTTGGCCAAATAGCTCAGCAGATTAAGGCACCTGCAAGCAGGTGTCTGCTGTGCCAGCCCCACTCCTGGGGCACCCTGAGACTGGAAATTGAGACTGGGTGTGGTGGTGCACACCTGGAATCCCAGATCCTGGGAGGCTGTAAACAGGTGGATCACTATGAGTCTGATCAAGTACTGACACCCTGAACACCATGTAGATCCTTCCCTAAATACACACAAAAAAAGCCTCAAGTTTACCCTTCTTTATATCTGAGTAGTACTCCATTATATGAAATTACCACATCTTTTTTATCCATTCCTTGGTTGAGGGGCATTAGGATTGTTTCTTACATTTAGCTATTATAAGTTTTGCTGTTATAAACATGGGTGCACATATATCACTGTGATATGGGGTTTTCAATTCTTCTGGGCAAATTACCCAGAAGAAGAATAGCTGGGTCAGATGGAAGCTGTACTCCTAGCATTTTGAGGAATCTTTCTACTGATTTCCACAGTGGTTCTACCAATTTACAATCACACACCAATGGGCTTTTATTCATGCTACTTTCTATTCTGCAAGTGTTTCTTACCTTAGTTTTCCAATGAAAATATTTAGTTCACTTGTCTGAGTATTATAAATTCTTACCTCTAATTAATTATTTGTTCCTCAGGGACTCTGTTTGCTTGCTTTTCTGGTCTTAGTCATGTCACCCCACTAAATTTACAGAGCCTATATAATATCAGCCACTGTATATACATTAAAGAAAGAGAAAAGAGCAATGAGTCTTTGTTTCTCACCCAAATAAGTTTGTTTCTCAGTATCTAGAATATCATAGAGAATCCATATGTTCAGTTCAAATGATTGAGCTATATATAAAACATCAAAATTTAAAATGTCTCAAATAGATGAAAAAAATGTAGTCAAGAAGCTAACCTAAATGGGAGGTCTTTAAATTAGCAGACCCAGGATATCAAAGCTATGTGGAGAAAATTGGCAAGAGTACCATTGTGAGAAAGTTACGCTTTCCTATAAATCTTTATAAAATCGCTGCCCAGATTTAGAGAAAAGAATGACTTTGGCTCCATGTAGACCACCTTGTCTTATTTTTGAGGCTTTTGTTGGAAAAAGTGAACATTTTTATTTATTTTATATTATACATTTAAGTAGAAACTATGACTATTATAGTTTATTTGGGGAAAATAATAGAATGTACTTCAGATAAAATTCATAAAAATAGGGCTGGCCATCTTAGCTCAGTGGACTAAAACACCTGCTTAGGCAGGTGCAGGGGCCTGAGTTCGATCCCTGGCATGCTGTGCTGGCCTAGCCCTGGGGTATGCTGAGACAAGGATTGACACTGGGTGTGGTTACATGCACCTGTAATCCCAGTACTTGGGAGGCCAAAAACAGGAGGACCACTACAAATCTGATCTGTGCAGTGAGACCCTGATATATAGATAGATAGATAGATAGATAGATAGATAGATAGATAGATAGAGATAGATAGAAAATTCACAAGCTACAATAAGGAAAATTCAAAACTTTTTGGGTCCTATGAGGTTTGACAGCCCCTAAAGTGCCTATTTATTTTTGTTAATTCAACTGAGCCAAAGAATCTCATACAAGGTGTTTATTCATAGGTAACTATAGGTACAATGCATGAATAAAAAGACAAACATCTCTAAAATGTCTCTGATATTCATTTTGTCCAAAAGATAAGCATCAGGCAAAGGAACTATTTTGATAATTTCTAGAAGACACAAGTATAATAAGCATTCTTGCTAGACTCTTAGCAACAAAATGTAAGAATGGAGAAGAAAACGTCTTCCCTCCTCCTCAAGTGCCAAGTGACAGTGCTGCCCCACGAGCATGCACTACGACAATACACGGGAATGTATTTCTGGGGTAGACACACTGTGCTGCCTGGAGATGAATAATATGAAAAACCAGGAACAGTGGAGAGAAATACAAAAGACACACATGGTGGCCATAAACTAATGATGAACCTCACCCATTGCAGTAGGCTTCAGCCCTGGGCAAGAAAGCACACCCTTAATTAGGGTGAGTCTCAACAATTCCAGGAGGATTACTGTTAGTGGGTCATGTGGAACCCTTGCTTTTTATCTGAAATCCATTTCACCACTTGAAAGTGTACTTTAGTTCTACAATAGGCAGGGCTTGGGAGATAGCTCAGCAGTCTAAGTGCCTGCTTGGCAAGTGCAAGGTCCCAGATTCAATCCCTAGTACCATGTGGTAGCCCCAAAACCAGGCATGGAAACACATACCTGTAATCCCAGCAATGGGGAGGCTGAAACAGGAGGTTCAGTACGAGTCCAAGCTTTGTAGCAAGACCCTGTACCAAATAAATAAATAAATAAATAAATAAATAAGAAAATGAGGACAAGAGACAGTAAAATTTAACTTATTGCCATTCATGTGATCTTTTCTGTACTTGTGAAATTTAGCTTCTCACCGTGTGGCAAGGGAGAAGACTTGATAGAACATGTTAACTCCTGTGGATGAGCTTCTTTGCTGTGTTTAGGCCACATTGGAAATGATTAGTTGTAAGTAGATTGTTGCAGACCCAGGAGTGGGAGTGATTTGTGACTTAAAGTGAAGAAGAAAACAATGATGAGCACACCCTTAATTAGGGGAAGTCTGGACAGTTCCAGGAGGATTACTGTTAGTGGGTCATGTGGATCCCTTGCTTTTTATCTGAAAGCCTTTTCACCACTTGAAAGTGTACTTTATCTCTACAATAGGCAGGACACAGAGAAGTGGGATTGGAGGTATTGTAGTTCATTCACTCTCATCAATTTTCACTGTAAGTTGAGTACAAAACACACAAAATTCATTGTAAACTTGTAGTTTCCCTATCAACAGCAGCCTTTTCCATCCAAAAGTTTACTGAATGGATAAATAAAAAATAGCTTGGAGGATTATTTGTTATAGTACTAGTATATTATTTGTTTATTATTACTAACAAATTATTTGTTTTCTATACTAGTATATTACTCATAAACCACCATAAAGGTGCACAATCATTCCTCTATTTGATTTTGGATAAGCTAAAAAGATCTCCTTCCTGGGAAGGAGATAGTTGATTAAATCATTTGATTCCATAAGAGGGCCACTCATTTTGGTAAACATCACCTATACTTAAAAAAAACTGCACCCACAAAACCAGTATTGCAGACTTTTCTGTACACAGTTGTGGAGGTGGAGGTGCCCCGTTCAGCTCTGTGGTGCTGGAGCCAGGAATGGAGTGCTCTGCTGCCCCAGGGTGGCATGTTCTGATGGCAGAGATATAAGAGGCACTTGGCTCCAACCATCTGGGCTTACAGCTCGTCCCTCTGCAGGAGGCAGCTCCATCTCAGGGACCTCCAGCCTGTGATACAGCAGGGCGGACTTGGGTGGTACAGAGGTGGCTTCCTATTGCCAGATCAGAAGGGTGGAGGAGAGGCTGGCAGGATGACAAGAATGAAGAGACAGCCCAAGTTTCAGCTGCTATCTGAAGATTCTTAGCTCAGGTAAGCATCTAGAGAAGCCAAGTGAAATAACTAACCTGACAGATTTGTCTGGTGGAAATTCCCAAGACAGAGCAAACTGGGAAGACGGAGGAGCAGAGAAAGATAGAAAACAGGACACAAGTGAAATCAATTGAAAAAGGTGTCCAAATAAACATCTGAGCTAAAGAGTGGTAAAAGAGCACCGTACTAAAGCCTGTTTTATTCCATTATGTCAAACATGCTTGTACAACACAGGAGAAAAAGAAATGAGCCTATAAGAAATCCATGACAATTTGCAGTATTACTGGACACCGAACACAGAATCACAGTCACTGAGCTTTGATTTAGTCTACTGATGTCTCTTCAGTGTACCGATGAACCATGTTTTGAGACAAGCTGATGAATACTGGTTAATTTATTTGGCTGGTTACATTCACATCATCATCCCGGAGCAGGGACAACCACTTCTTCATGTGTGATTCACTCGCAAACTGAATGAACCAAATAATGACAGCCTTAGTCAGACACTGTTTTGATACATGGTAGAAAGCTATTTCTTTAGAAACAGCGCTATGTCCTCAGTCACAGGGAACTCATTCCAGAGGCAAAGTCTGAGCATTAATAAGCAGGTCCTTGGACAGGGTGCAGAAAGGCACCTGTGAAAAGCTTGTAAGACCAATTATAAAGGTTTTATCAAAAAATATACTTTGCAAATGTTTATGTTGATTTATTAAATAATAAGTTAGGTTCCCAGCAAAGCCATTTTTTGGTCATGTCTCTGAGTACATAAGGAAAATTTCTAAGGCTGAATGCTTCTCAGCAATGTGGAAACATTTTTTGCTTGTGAGTAAAAAGATTCTCATCACTGCCCCTATTGAAATAGGTTTACGTATTGAAATATGTTGCTACTGTCTATGATTTTAGGTAAAGTTAATTATGCTATTGAATCTCAAGAAAAGTATTGATGGTCAGTGCTCACCCCCAGAGGGCTGCAGTTTCCCTCAGTCATGTTGTTGGAGGAAATCCTCTTCTAGCAGGCATCCCAGATCACCACCAGTGAATTTGCTCATGTTTGGATACTGCAAGAGGAAATACTTTGGCTACAAGTTTCTGCCATAAGCTACATCTGCTGTGTCTTCTGGACTTGCTGAGCATCCTATTACTTATTTGTCCCTGGCTTAGAACCATAGCCCAGCCCCCATCAAAGCAAGCTCAGACTTGGATCATTTATTAGTTACATGAAGTGGACAATGACATCATTTCTGAAGAACTAGACTTCTTTATTTTCTTGTTAACTTTTTGAAAAGTAAAACATACAAATCAAACACATGAATGTGCACTGAATTTAACAAACATAATGTTTCAAGACTCCCTCCTTGCCCATTCCTTCACCAAGAAAACCTGCCTTTCCACTAGAGGGAACAAAAGCAATCACGTCCTTGACCTGTACGTCCACCCACAGAAGCATCCTGGCCAACACACGTTGACCTGTACTGGCCAACACACGTTGTTTGATTTGATTGTCTCATAAGAAATCACACTGTGTGCATTCTTTCCTGGCCTACGTATCTGAGTCCTAAATCTCACTTCTACCACTGACTTGAGAATGCGTGTCTCTGTCATGGAGATTTCAGGCATCAGCGAGCAGCAGGTGGCATATTTGGGAGTTATAAATACCTTCATGGTGAGAGTGGGACAAATATATCTCAGAAAGGAGCATAGTTTGAGAGCATATTAAATGATCAAAGAGCTTCTCAGGAGCTCTGGGAACTGCATCTGAAGGGAGGAGATAGAGCCCCCTGAACATACAGCCAGCTGTGAGGGAGGCCCAAATCCTAAGCCCAACAAGGCTTGAGATCAAATGAAGGAACTGGTAACCCTAGTCCTCCACTCCACACATCACCCTCCATGCAGCACAGACACTTTTCTCCCTGCCCTGCCCTGAGCATTGAGCTTTCCTTCTCAGCTGTCCAATCCTCCCCAGCCTCCCTGCAATGAAATCCTTACATAGAGGCCATTGTGTCATTTTCCTGAGAAAGAACTATCTTGTGTGATATTAGTGCCAAATCTCCAGATTTTGGCAAGTAAGTTATTATATAAAAAGTGGCAAAATTGGGTAAGTCTCTGATGCTGTATGGTAATATTACATAATACATCATAACAAAGACACTATAAAGTGGTGGTGCAGAGAAGGCATGAAGGGGAAAGTAAATTTATTGACAGCCTACTCTATAAGAAACACCGTGTTTTTCATTATACATACACATAATTGAAATTGGTCTAAATTCTCATTGTATGGATGTAGAGTTAGCAAGACCCTAGTCATCGTAATTCATTCCTTATTTTACTTGGAGGTTACAGGTAAACTATGTAGTGAGGGGTTCAGATGAAATCATAAAACTTACCACAATAAACAACAGTCTCAGGGCTGGGGGTGTAGCTCTGGCATGGAATGCTTAGCTGGCCTGTGTGAGTCCTCAGTTTGCTTCTGGTATAAATAAATAAATAAATAACCCTTGCACACTCTGATTTTCCTCCCTGCTTCCCACTTAATAGGGACAATATCGTTCAATCACTTTTGATGCTACTTCTTGTGTCTTTGCAAATAGCTAATTAACAGGCTAATGTCTGTTTTTGCTTTTTGATTTTGGAGACTCTCTGTATATTTTTCATGTAAAGAAGATGTCCCTCCTAAATAGACTTTTCCCTCACTAGTGTCTTTAGTCTTGCTAATTTTCTTAGAAAAATACATCACAAGTTTTAGTTACCTCAATATTTAAATCATTATAACAAAGATAATTGTTTCCACAGCTTATCTATAAAATATGCTATGATATATTTTGTAGTATAATTTTTCTTTATCTGGGATTACCAATGATAACTTTTTAGTGTGTTGTCTTTCATTTTCCCTAAGAATAATATATTTATCTTCTGATGGATGGAGCTATCTCTCTTTACATGTTCAACATAATCAAACATACCTGTCTCTCTGAGATAATATTCACAATACAGAGCTTAACATGATCAAGATATTAAATTTAGCAGTTGATTATACAATTAAAATGAAGTCAGCCTAAGCAAAGCCTTAAGGTTATAATGTGTAAAGCCAGAAAGATTAAGTAGAACAAAATTCTACTCAGTTTTTCAGCTCTCTTACCTTCCTCAAATACAGTATTCCCAACTTCCCAAGGCAGAAATCATGCCACTGATCACACACCACACACACACACACACACACACACACACACACACAGAAAATAATCAATATGAGTTTTTATTTTATGGATGAGAAAATGCACGCTCTGTTCTCCAGAACATTGGTTTCTTCAAATCTCTAAAACTGTGCTGAAATTCTTCGATAATAATGAATTTATAGGTCTTAAAATATGAATTCTTGAAAAAAGAGCTCTGTTGTATTGTTAGATACCAAAATTAAAGCATAAGGGGAACTGAACAAACACGTAACAAAAATCAGGAAAAGAATTTCCACCTGTAAGAAAAGTCAGTTGCATCACAATAGAGGAATACCTAATATATTATTCAAATATTCCGTGTGATATCAAGGAACATTCATTTCAATGTTCACATTTTGTTCATTAAAATTGTCCATTTTGATAGAGTAGCTAAAACTCTACAAACTTCTTTTGATATGTTCCATAAATAAAGATCTGAACATAATCTCATTGTAATGGCATTATTTAAAACTATCACGGTCATCAAAATAGAAGAAAGGGAGTGTCTGAGTCAGAGGCTTTATAGTTCAGAGTAATACGAGGAGCTCTCCCAGACTTGCCCAGCCAGCTGCTGCCAACTTGCTCTATGAAGACAGTAAGGTAAATACTTCCAATGCCTGAGATGTGATGTTACAGAAGGGGACAGAGAGAGAAAGAGAGAGAGAGAGAGAGAGAGAGAGAGAGAGAGAGA
>NDGN011547261.1:0-14014 GCA_002564285.1 Tympanoctomys barrerae | reverse complement strand
AAAAAAAAAAAAAAAAAAAAAAAAAAAAATTTCCTTTCAGCTTTCATTTCCCTAGTAAGTTAAAATTACTCTTCCTGAGTTGATTTATAAAATTCAGCATTTATGTTAATCTGATTTTTGCAATAAATAATTTAATTTTAAACAACTTGACTGGTGCAATCATCTGCATTCTTCCTCCAGAGGTTTCTGCTCACAGTCCCACATGTGGCTCACCCGTGATGCTGCACAGCAGTCTTAAGGTTGGTGCATCTCCCCCAAAGCCATTCAACATGACCTCACTTGAAGCTTTGGGGACAGGAATGGTCATGGTAATTGGCTTGTGGAATTTTCTTCTTCTAGGTTCCAAAGTGACTATAGGACTGAAGGTAGCTTTGTTGCCTAGAATCTTCTTCACCAGCTCACTGTGCATAGGTTGAGCCTTGACAAAGCAGAGAAAAATGTTAAGCTCTACTCTTTGACTTAACATCAATGTCTTACACAGAGGTTTACATTTGATCTCACAAATTATTCTGGTAGAGTCAAATATGACAATCATAAGTTTAGTACTGTTGCCAGTGCTCGCCAATGAAATGGTAACTTCTGTTTATCCAGGAGATCATTTCTCTTTGACAATTTGGTTTTCGTTTGCAGAGATGATTTTTAATCTCTAGCATACAAACCATGTGAGGGTTATAGGCACCTAACATAGGCATACCTGCAGGCCGACACGGATCCGCTTGGTCAGTGCACCCTCTGGGAAGACGGCCTGCACTTGGGGGACCACGGTACTGCTCAGCACGCCTCCCTCTGGGCCAATTAGGTTGCTGTCTTGTTTGATGCGTGACACCACCGCAAAGTACTGTGGGAAGTCGCGGGTGATGATACGACATATTCGCTTCTTTTCAAGGTCTTCTGGGCTGTCCAGCACTAAGAGAAAAATAAGACCCATCTTTATATAACAAGAACTTCCTTCAGGAAGGAGTCTAGCTGATTCTTTAGCAATATTAATATGCTGCAACACAGCTCCTTTTTTTAAAATGGGAAAATATAAAAAGCAAGGCTATTATAATACCAGACAAATATAAACTCTGTAATCTTTCAAGACCCATCAATATCCTGTTTATGCAATTTTTTTCTTTCCTTATGAAAACTTGGAGTTCTTCAAGCCATTGCAAAAGAAAGGCATCTCTTGCCAGATGTGATGCTTTAGGGCCACCTTTGTAAATCAGGTTGCATGAGAACAAACAGGGAAGGACAATGGATCTGCTAAATTCTTGGTTCACAAAGGAAGTTGCGCATGAACTTTTTTTTGCAAGTTTCATTTAGCCTAAGACTAGGGATTGTGGTTTTAAGAAATAATATTACTCTCCAGGGAGTAATGGAAGAATAAAATCTGTCTTGAAAGGAAAAGTAAGGTTCCTGTTTGTTCCAGTGAGATGGCTGTCTCCATGATAACCACTGTGGATATAAAATAAGACTGGTGATTATTATTTCCCGGTTCCAGTATTCCTCTGATGCCAGTGACTTAGCAAGTCTACGCTCTAACATCAGGAGGACAAGCTCATGGGTGCTTTATAAATTGCTCTGATATGGCTATGTAGTACAATATTAAAAAATCACACTGCTTTCAAATGTGGAAAATGTGAACTAAATTGTTCACTGAAGTTTTAAGGATTATGGAAAGTCGTCATTTTTAGAAATCATTTACAATTCTTTACAAAGGCAGACATGCTAACTCTGTTCTTATTGACTACTGGGTATACCAGGATAGTAAAAGGTGAAAGCCCCCAAATTTGAACATACATAATGAAAGATTCATGTACTGACAAATATTAGCATATACCTTCTTTCCCTCCCAAATAAGACCTAAATGGAAAATACAAAAAAGTGAGCCTTAAAACTAGATATAAAAATGCCTGCCCAGTCAGTTTATCCTTGCCTTGCCTGTCACTATTCTCTTGCTCAGTGTCTCTTCTGTAAGGCAGAGAAGAGGTTAGGCCGATTGGGGCTGGCACTTCTGAACTCTAGCTTTCAAGGTTGATTATTTTCCAGCTAAGTCTTATTTTTGGGAAAACACAGTGATTACAAAATATACATTTCCAAATGTACAAACTTAAACAAATCTGTTTTTTTTTTTTGGCTTTAAAGTGAACTTTTTACATATGTAACTAAAAAGACTGTGTCCCCGTCCAAAAGGCAAGAGGCAGGACTCATGGCAGTGTTGAGAGCAGGCACCTTCTCAGCAGGAAATGTCCTAAAGCTAAGGGCTACCAAGAAAAATGGTCCCAAGAAGTGCTGCAGGGAGCAAGCTTTGCCACTGACATAAGAATTCTGACATTTGTGTCTTGCTTGGGAGATACTGGCTTTCATATTTATTTAATAGAGGGCATAACTTTTCCTCATTCACCATGGAGCTAAGGTAAGCCTGTCCTCTCCCTATTTGTAAGAAATATGAAAGGAGATGAGGGCAGCTTGCTCACCTCCATCCCTGATCCACCCTTGAGATGACACCCGTCTCTATAGGCAGACTGATAAACTCACTAAAAGCCACACCTATCACCAAGTAGGTGTCCCGCTCTTCATACAACTTGGTTTATCTTGGCACTCAGACAAAGAACTTGCCCTAGTTGTTGGAGTTCCTCAAAGCGGAATGTGTCTTGCAGTGGGACTGGGACTTTACGCTGTGTACCCTCTGGGGACCTAAAAATGAGCTACTTCCCCTTGGAAGAGGGATCTTCTAGCCTGTGATTTATTGGCCCAAGATACATTAGAGATTCATAGTAGTCAAAGTTCTAATAAAAACTCAAATTGGTATCTATGTGTATGTATGCAACTCAATGCTGGCTAACTCCCTGTCTGAATTATAGACAGCAGATTGAATCAATTTCTACCTCCTTAATAATAGATAAAATAAAATATTATCCCATCACTAGTGATGGGTAGTACAACAGAATAGATTAGCACTTTTTATCAATATCTCAAAAATTTAGTATTTCAAGGTAGACCTTTTTAAAAACTATATTTTATTTTCCAGTGTCACTTCATCCTGTGACACAGCAACAATATCAATTCTACGACTAGTTTTAGCTTTTAATAGGTTCATATTTCAAGCCAAAAGGCCAGATTTGTCTAAGTTTGTACATTTGGAAATATATCTTTTATAATCACTGTGTTTTCCCAAAAATAAGACTTAGCTAGCAATAGTATGCTTGCTGTCTTAAGGGATTTTATTTTTCTGAGTGCAACAGGAGTAAGATCAGGTAAATGCACTGTGCATTCAGAGTCGCCACCACTAGAACACAGCAGGTATCCTAATGTGGTAAAATACGAAGGATATACACACACAGGCATGCACACACACACACACACACACACACACACACACATTCTACATCATAAGAAAGAAATGCAGTTATTATTTCCATGCTTCCACTCTACATTTCTTCTGAAACTCTTAATTAGAAGGTACCTTCATCCATGCCATTCAGGATTTCGTTCAGCTCATCCTCAGTGTATTCACAGAAGTGCTCCTTCCAGCTGTCCCCATTCTCACTGCGCAGGACCACCAGCTCCCTTTCCTTTCCTCGGAGGGCCGCGAAGTGAGGGATCTCCACGATGACAGGCCTGACACAGCAACGCAGAACACTTAAGTGTGGACGAGCGCTGACCCGTGGACGACAAGCACCTCCACTCTGTCTGTTGCAAAGTGACCTGGAATTCTGCTCTTTCTGGGGACAGGGACTCAGTGGAGGGGTCCTCTGGGGCTCACGGGCTAACAGATGGTCGCACAGCAGCACTCCACCTCGGGGGCACTGGCCCCCTGGTACATGCTGCTACCTTAAGCCAAATGACATTTCCCTGTGAGTGCATGTGGCATTCTGGAACTTCTCCTTTGATAAATGTAAGATTAACATATTTAACCAAAAGAAATGTGCATGCATATCAGTGACATATGCCAGTCTCCTAAACACATCTTCTACAAGGTGTAGAATGACAAAATGGCTTAAGAGGGAGAATGGCTTGTAGGGTGCAAGTTTCAATGTGTCATAAATGAGGAGATGGGAGGAAGGGAGACCACTTGAGCTAATGAGCCATGCACTCTTGGGTTTTGCTTTTATTTTCTCCATCCAAGGAAACAATAGGCATGTGGACACAGTCTGGTCCTCAATGAGTCCTTCAGGGGACAGACGAGCTGTGCCCAATGCCTATCATACTGAGGACCCAGAACATGCACCCTCCTACAATTTTTAGGTCACATTCATCCTCAGAATATAGAGAGGCTTTTGATATTTTGAGTCCAGGTTGCTTTGATACAGACTCCAAAGTTAACAACATCGTAACTAGCACATAGGACAACTAGGCAGATCTCATGCTTTAAACAAAAATGAAGGTCACAGCACTTGAAGGGAAAAGATATAAAAACATCACTCCAAAATAAAAGTCACATACCACACGGGTCAGAAATGGTCCACTAGATAGGTCATACAGAGTTTAAATCATAGAGAGGGACATGTCATGGGAACAATGACAAAAAAAAGAGAAATCATATCGCAGAAGAAGGAGAAGAATGGGGGCCCAGCAGCCATCAATTTGCTTTAAGTCACTCCTACCCAAGGAATTTGGTTCCAGGAGGCCCCAGCTGAAGGATGCGGCTGACCAAACTTTCTCCCTCATTAAGTGGGGGAGGAGCCGTTGGCAGGTGAAGTTTACTGAGTATATCCAAAGCAGCAGTGAAAGAAAGAACATAAGTAAGCTTCAGGTGTTGTTCGCCACAGAACCCCAGCATCACCAGCTGAGCCACAGGGTGAACCCTGGGTTCACACTGTGTCTGGTTCTGTCCCCTCCATTGGTCACAAAGAGCAAGGAGCTGACACCCAGAGTGTACAATGGAGGCCATCTGTGCGAGGAGGGCACGGGCTAGAGGGGCTGGCCCTACTTAGGTTCACCGCCAGGGCACTGGCCAAAAAAGACAGAGAGAAATGCTCCACAGGAAAGACAAAACTCTTGGGAATGCAATAAAAACTCTGCTTTGTCCAGAGGCCAGAGATTTTTATGGATATTCCCAACAGATTGGAAGATCATCAAAAAGCCTAGAACTACCTGAGCAGGAGGGCAAAGCGTCAGATACAGAACATGACAGGGATGATTAGGGATTCCTTCACCCATAAAGGCATTTTCTGATGAACCCAGAACTTCACAGGCTCCTTCTAAAGCTCTGAGCTGCCTGAGAGCAGGACACTGAGAGGTGGTTTCTATAACTGGGAAATACCGCCACACCCCTTTTCGGGTGTGAGTGTAATTTGGAGCAACCTGCTAACCGTTTGCTCTAAATTACAGGCTTTAGAACATTTCCTGAGTTCTAAAGTGAGAAACCGTCTCCACAGTATGACAGCGTGGAAGAGTTCACAATAAGATTTTCTCCCAGATTTTCAAGACTTCG
Source organism: Tympanoctomys barrerae (assembly GCA_002564285.1). Lineage (NCBI taxonomy): Eukaryota > Metazoa > Chordata > Mammalia > Rodentia > Octodontidae > Tympanoctomys > Tympanoctomys barrerae. The sequence goes on along the minus strand of NDGN011547261.1, from coordinate 8,595 downwards.
TATGACAAAGACTTAAATACAATTGATTTGTTTCAAAATGTTTTGAAACTTGTCCGCCTCCAAAGCGTCAACCTTTTATCCGTTTTAGTGGCAGCAATTCACGTCTTGGCACACGGAGATGCTGCCTCACAGAACAACAGCCGTACAAACAAACAGAAGAAAGAAGAAATGCTAATTTCTGCTCAAAATTGTCAAAATGAGCCTGGCAGAAGTTGGTCTTGATGTTTTTGTCTGGAAATGAATTATAACTAAATAGCCATGTAACATTAAGGCTCAAACTAGCAATTTTGATAACAGAGAAAACAAATCACACAGACTAAATCTGTAAATATCCCAAAAGGCAATACTGCTTCCAGAATGAAGAGAATGATCCTGTTTCCTAATTACATGGGACTTGAAATTTATGTTTAGAATAGAGCAGCAATTGTTTTCTTTATATTTTGCCAGTTAAGTCTGAGATGAGCAAAAAAATACCTACCATGGCGTACTTGGGATTCATACTGGGAGTCTGGTAGCTACTTCCACATTCAAGAGAAAGAATAATAACCTGAATGTTTAACTCATTCATGCCTTAGTAGAAGAGGCACGAAAGTGGGCCAACTTTGCAAATTTGATTATTGATTATTTGCAAATTTTAAAGATTTCATAGGCACCAATCTTCCTTCAAAAGTGTTTCACTTACCTTTTTCTATTCCATGCTAGAAATCTCAGGTAGAGGACACAAGCTCAGTGGGGACTAAGGGTGAAGCTTATTAGAGACCCTTACCCAAGGAACTGAGCACCAGAAGGTCCGACTTCGATCAGGCGACTGGCGAGGCCTTCTCCTTCCACCATTGGGGGCATTGTCGCCAGTCGATGGCGTTTGACCAGTCGGCATGTGACTCGCGTGGGCGCTGTGCATTTCCGAGGTGGGATAATGATTCGAAGCCCGTTGTGTCTGCACCCTCGCATAGCACCCCCTCGGGCATCCACCATAAAACTAACCAGGAAGCTACAAATTAGAAGAGAAGATTAGAAACGAGTTGAAATATTCTTGCAGATAAACACACTTTGGGAAGTTAATGTCTTTCCTGAGTGTTTTGCTCTGAAAATATCTCCTTTCTACTTAAGCGCATGGTAGTAAAACATTTGTTTTCAAATTTACTTTATACTAGTGTCATTTCTGTTATGTCGTTTTAACTTTTGCACAATTTTCATCTGTTGCTAAATGATCCTAACTTTTGTTGACAATGTGGATTTTAAATCTGAACTACAAATTAATATGTCAAACTGAAATCTAAAGAAATTAGAAAAATTACATAAAAATACTATTTCCTTTTATTATAAATACAAAGTCTTCTGCTTTCTTGTATGTATTTCCTGAGTAATTCACATGTGTAAAAAAATGCAAAGGTAGATTAGAAAGACCACATTATGGTTTTTCTAAATTAATTCAACTTGATGTTTCAAAATTATGTCTTGACCAGTTCACTTTAATGTAATCCTATGACTTAATAAAAAAAAAGTTTCAAAGGTCACTCCCAAGGTCAAATCCATGACAAAGCATCCCAATCTTATCCAGGATGCAAACTTATTATCTGCTTACATTTTAAAAGAGGAGAAAAGCAAAACAACTTAATGTTTTTGGGTAGCACAAATTTTGTGATTAAAAATACATATTTGCATTTTTAAGATAAAAATGCCTCTGCCACATTCTCACTGATTCAAAGAGGGGAGGAGTACTGGAAAGGACAGAAGCATCCTCAACCCTGTTTCTGAAATGTAATTTTGGGGGTTGGGAACCCTGGGCTCATGATAGAGTCAGATTTCTGCCCAGGATGAGTTTTTCTTAAATTATAATACATAGAATGTGGAACATCATAATATAGAAATAGAAAACCATCTCTATTATATTTGCTCCTTATCTGCTAATTATTCATGACAGAAAACTACAATCTAAAGTAACTCAGTTTGGCTAAGTGTAGCAAAGGAAAGTGTTTGTCTGAACTTTGCAGCTGCTGCTTCTGGAATGGGCATGTGTCCTGAGCCATCTTACTGTGAATTATCATCTCTGTGTTAGTTTCAACACTTGTGAGAATTTCTTAGACACTTTCTCAAGGAGGAAAAATTAAACAACACGACAGTGTCTTTGTTGTCCTCACATACAAAGATACATATAGTGTACAGACTCTTAGACGATTACACCATCTTCCCCATTTTCACTGCATTTGCAAGATAGGTACACCAAAACATAAAAAGGAAAGCAACATATAGGTGTTTCCTGGATTTACTTAGAACTTCGAACCACCTAGATATTGCCTCCAAAACGACACAAAAAACATTTGAAAGATATTTCGTCAAAGTAAGTTACAGAATAGAAACACGATACATTTATGTTATTTTTAGACAAAAGAAGAAAAATACCTTAGCATCCTCTCCACAGCCGAACACAGATCTCATTAAGCATGCTATTAAACAGAAACCCTGTAGCTAGTGATGACTACAGGTGCGAAGGAGCCCAGATGCCTGTTGGAAGCACGTCATGCAGTATGAGACCATGAAAGCGCGCCCCAGCACCCACATGCAGGAGCCAGGCCAGGCCCACCGTTCAGCCCTCTTCAGGAGGACTGAGTGTTCAGGGAGGGCTGGAGACCGGGAGGATGATCAACAGTTCAGGACTGAATTGTTGATGTTCCTAGTCTTTATCAAAACACAATGAGAAGATGCTGGCTCTTTTTTTTTTTTTTTTTACAACTGGTCTTCAATTTGAATTCTTTACAAAATTTCTTTTTTTATTTGACTTTTAAATGTATGGCTGCTCAAAAGACTAAAAGAACTGGCAACAATTCTAGATGAATATAAAGGCTTCCTTTCCATTTTATTATTGAGTATCATTTTTATATTGATTTTCACCAACAGAAAAAAGCTTAAGTTTCAACTAATAACGTTTCCAAATTCATTACAATATTTCCTAAGCCTTGATAATTACAGTTAATGCTTTCTCCATTTGTAGAAGCCTTTTGATTGCTATCACCGTGGGTAAGCAGAAAAGGGGCTAAAATCAGTAAGGAATTACTATAGTTATCTGTTTCATCCTGAACAGTACCTGTACATTTTGGAGGCATTTAAGAAATTTCCTCACTTATGTGCTATCATTGTTCCATTATTTTGTCACTTGGTCACTAGTTTGGTGACAGCTCATAGCCTGCAGAATATCAATTTTCTACCTAGAAGTAGATAATAGGAAAAGATCTAGTGGTCCAGTCTCTAAAGAGTGAGCTGCTATGCTCTTAACAGTAGCAATGTTCTAGTAACTCCAGGTTCGATTTCTTTCCCCAGTTTTCTGTCATTAGAACCTTCTTTCTATTCCATTTGACTGATGATGTCCATTCATACATTTTTTTGCTACTGTCCTACTCTATGCTGTCCCCCACTGGTAACTGAGGATGCAGAGAATAAAACAGTTGCTGCTTCCAGAAAGCTCACAATCTACACCCATGTGTGATGTGATGGTTTCATCACTTCCTGTCAACGAGGTATTATCCACAGGGCCATCTAGGAGCCCCACTGGCAGTGACCAATTTCTCCACATTTCTTCCTGTGTACCCTAGCACCAAGTACAGTGTGCACAGAGGATGTAGAATGTAATCAACAAATAATTTTTGAGTAAAAGAGTGAATGGAAGAGTGAAAAAGCAAATTATGAGAAGTTTCCTATATTTATGTCTAACAGAGAAGGCTAATGTAGGAGGCAACTGAATGCTTGGGTCTCTGGGAAATCACACCACTCAGAACATTTTCAAATCCCTCAGAGCAGCCAAGCAGGTGAAAAGCTCTGTCATTAATTCTTACACTGCCTGCCATAGGGTTATTTCTGCTCCAAAAAGGGAGATCTGACACATTTATTTTTCTCGATAGAGGATTAGTAGAAAAGGGGGGTAAGTAAACACAAAGAGCTTGAATCTGATAAAATAAATACTTTTATTAGGAGTAAAAATTATATGAAGAAAGACCAAAGATAAGGAAATCAAAGTAAAAGAACTCACAGACGGAAGCTGCTAGTAGATAAATTTACCTGTATCTCTTTGTCAGTATGGACTAGGAAAGGAATATTTCAGTATTGTGGCAGATGTAACCCATGTTGGCAAAAGCAAGTGTCAACATGCACAATTCAGGGGAAAATTAAATTTCTAAAAAATAAGCATTCACGTTATTGAGTAGCTAACATGACATAGACTAACAGAAAGTAAGTTCTAGTGAGAAAATTTCTTTAGAAAAAGTAAAAAGAAAAGAAAGTGAAAGAGGTTATAAGAACAGACATGAAAGAACTAAGAGTTAACAGTCAAAGTAAATGAAAATGTTGTAAGCAACCAGGAAAATATTTTAGACAAACCAGACTTAAATAATGTAACTGCCATGCATACTGAACAAAAAAGGAGGCTAAAAAGGAGGCTCATGACTGAATGCTAAAAGAAGCTTTTGTTAATTAAAAAGAGATAGGAAAAATAAGGACTCAAGTTTATACCTAGGGGCTAATGAAAAGTATGTTGGTAAAGGTCAATATGCTAGTCAATTAATCCCAAAATTGGGTAAAATCGAGCATTTTCATAAAAAAACAGCCACCGTTTCGATAGGTAGTAGTTTTAGGTGACAATGATTCTGGAATACATAAAACAACTAGGAAATGCTAATTATAAGAGGTGATGTACCATAGAAAGTGGTATCGTAGAAAAGAGGACGTTTAAAGGGTGTGAATCATGATAATGAAAGTAAAATTCTGTATGAAGGTGTTTTATGGATTAAAGCTCAGATCTGCAGGCTATAAGGTTTGAAACAGAGATTCTCCCCTGTCAATGAGTGACAGTCCTAGTACAGTGGTGAGAATAAAATCACATGTACATAATGCACATAGAATTCTCTGCTTGCCTCCATCATCTCTTTCCCTACACCCATAGAGTTTCGTAATTTTGGGTGTCTTAAAACTTATAAACACCTAAAACTAGGAAAACTAACACTTTATTAAGAACCTATAATGAACCTGAATCTGGGCAAGGCAGTCTAATGGTATGATAGTTTTTAAAAGTATATGAAATATGCTACTATGTAAGATACAAAAATACTGTTACCACAGAGCATGGGATAAGATACCATATTCTTTCCTGGGTATAGGTTTACCCTGTCATATATCATTTCTATAACCACAGGAAAGTCATTTAATACTTTTAAGTTTTAGTTTTCTCATCTGTAGAAAAGAAAGACTTCATTGAAAGATGCCTCCCAAAGTTGAAATGCAATGTGCAGTTTACTGTCAACGAGGTTAGAAAGCCTACTGAAACGTACCATTTCAAATGTTCTGAAAGGATTTCTGACTGGAAATAAACAATTGTTACTCCAAGAAACCTATATTATTTTTGCTCTAGGATTACAACCACTGTTTTCCTGAAAATGTGTAATATTCTACACTAAGAATTGACAGGACAGTATCAGGTCACTTTCAATTTTACAGCATTATCTTACTCTCCACATGAAACTTAGCAGTCATGCAAGGTAGAAACTCTTACTGAAGGTTTCTAAATTGTGAGATACAACATTATCACAATTTTTTTTTAAATGGAAGCAAAAGCAACCAACTATCACTACGCATATGACTTGCCTACAGATACGCAATTTGATTAGCTAAATGGGTACATGCTTCAGAAGAGCAGCAGAACACAATTTCGGTCTGTTGAGGGCTACCTCCTCCACCCCAAAGTTACTGGTACTTAATTTACTTTTAATTCACCCAGGACTGTGGGATGAGGACAGGGAAGAGATTGCAGCATTCAGTTAGTTACTGGGTGAAAGAACAGGATAAAATCTTCAGGGTGCTTCAGTGATCTACATACACATAGCAAGAGGGCCTCCAATTAAATCTCACTTCTGAGGAAATTATACTATGAGCTCTCTGTGCTTCAGAGCCCCGTTGGTGTCTCTCTAATTCTTCAACTTCCATAAACTGAAAAGTTGATGAAAAATGGCCTTGAAAAAAAGGTGGCTCAAATTTGTAAAAAAAAATTGTTAATCGCTATAGTGATGTATAAAAAGATAATATTTAGTAGCTGCTTGAGAAAAAGTAAAAGGATGGATAAAATAGCTTTTAAAAATGATCATATTTGTAGATTGATATATCATTGACTATAGAATTGAAGCATTATAATCAGCAGTCTTAAAGAAACCTCTAAAGATAACGTTATCTAAGTAACAGAGAACAGCCACTATTTTTAGAATGCTGATTAGAGTCATTATATAACATGATTACCTAATATCAAAAGGTTGCACTTTGAGGAGTACTAGCAAGGAAGCAGATTTTTAATAAACCTTCAGCCTTTCACCTAGAATATGGTAAGATAGAACACAAGGAAGGAAAAAAAATACTAAATGCCACTTAAAATTATAATCTTTAATAAAACTTTAAAATACCTCAACCAATTTGCCTAATTGGTGTGAATAATAGATTTCTACTTCTGTGTAGTCTTTTGCTCACAAACGAAGTTGTAATGTGGAGACTTGTGACCAAGACAGGCAGTCTGGTCATGTCATCACAGACCCATCTATTTTCTACCAGTCTTAAACACATCCCCTTTTGCTTCCCAGAGAGGGAAACTGAACAATGCCCACAATTTGGAGACCATGACCTTTCATATCTCTTTGGCTAGGTATCTTCCACACTAAAGCATCCTGAGATGGGCATATCCAGAAGGGGGTGGTGAAGGGATAGGGAGGAAAAGGCAACATGTTCGGAGAAGGAATTATGCAGAAGTTCACCTGCTGTTGTCACGATCAAGACATGGAGAGGTGCGGCTGCAACAGAATAGATACTTTAGCACAGAGAAGGAATGGATAAAGTGAAATATAAAGAATGAAACCAGAAGTGACTTGTAACTGAAATATATAATTCATACACCAATATAATACTCATTGGAAAAGAGGTCAGGGATACAAATGGAACACAGCTCTTTGCAAATGCCGAGAGAAGAATAAAATATGGGAGATTTGTAGGTATTCCCAGTATAGGAAACTGGGGATATCATCAAACCCCTGGATTTGTAGCCTGATTCAACACCAGCACGTGGAGACATTTTAAAAACTCTAAGTACCCAAGAATCTACAAATATCAAAGGATGTTATAATGAAAAACAAGAAGTCTTTGAGTTGATGGATATAGTTTAGATTCAAAAGCTTTGCATTCATATTTCTAATACTTTTTAAACGATGAGACAGGACCATTTAAAGTATATTTCAATGACATGCAGTAGCATAAACTGTAAGGCAGAGTAAGTAGCATTAATTACTTACTAGTGGGTCACAAAAAGCTATGAAAACACATAGCACTTTCTTTAAAGACCTCATTTCTTGCTTTGGGAACTGTGGCCTTGCTCACTGGCCCTAATGTCCAATCATACTCCACACTCCTACCTTGCACCCTTCTCTACTAATGGGTCTACTCTTCCTTAAAACCCCCAGAAGCATTCATATGGCTCACTTGGGTTTTAGCTCCTTTTTTGGGGGGGGGGACCCAGGATTGAACTGAGACCCTGCGCTTGCCAGGTAAGTACTTATTCTACTGAGCCATCTCCCCGGCCCATGTTTTAGCTCTTGATAACATACAAAAGCATATGTCTAATAGATAAGAAATCCAGTCTTGCAAAAGCAGTTGTTTTGTTACTTACACAATTTTCTTCATCTAAACAACTTGCCTTTAGGATCTAACTTTAGGGTGTTATGAAATATATCAACAATAAAAATGAAATGCTAGAAGGATTTAAACTTTACTGTTGTCAAGTGAGTGGCAGACTTGACTTCTTCTCCATTTCAGTCCATTGTTTGAATGTTCAATACATTTTTAACAGAATTTATTTTTAGAGTAGTGTAGAGCTCACAGAAAAATTGTCTTCAACATGCTTTGTTTGAGACAGAAGTTCTTTAAATATCACCTTCTTGGAGACTTGGGTTACTGTAGTCTCTTACAGTGCAATATCATGAGTTAACATTTAATGATACAACTTGGCTGTCAAAACTATGAAAATAAAGACTTGGAACAACAACCCTGAAAATCAGCTATAAAGCTAGCTCTTGGTAGAAATTTGCCTTACACATGTTCATTCATCATGAAATGAGGGAGAATCATAAAATTCAAATTCTTGCTCTATCTTATGTTGGTTTGTTAATGACTGAGGGTGCTAAAAATAACTGCAGGCTAGGTTCCCTGTGAATCAGTAAGGGAACTCTTTAAAGCACAAGAAACAAAATTTTCCTTTACCAAATATTGACTGGATCTATTTGACAGTGAAGAGTTTTCAATAGTTAAACTCATTCTCCTCTACTTATGAGCTTTTATGTTTAAAAACATGGAATAGTGGTAAAATAACCATAAGCATTGATTACTGGTAAAGACTACATCTTTTGCTAATCTCAAATAACTTTACTATGTTTAATACAAAACAATGCACATAAACTAAAGGCATAGGCATAAAAAGATAACTTTACTATTTCCTTTATCAAAAAGTCATTTTTCGGGGCCGGGGAGATGGCTCAGTAGAACAAGCGCTTGCCTGGCAAGTGCAAGGGCCTGAGTTCA
>NDGN011547243.1:12057-22528 GCA_002564285.1 Tympanoctomys barrerae | reverse complement strand
CCTATTCCTCCTCTCTCCCAAGTCCCCCCACTTTTTTCCACCAGAGCTACCCTTACCTCTCCCTTCCACATTCCTCTTCTCCCTGGAACTACTACTGGCTGTACCCAACTCCTCCACTTACCCAGCCCTCATCTTCCCAGCCACAGAACTCCTTTCCTGGATCCCACTGCCAATCCCCTTCCTGCCCTGAAGACCTCCCTAGCTCGAGGCTCACATCTACCAGTCCTGCCCTTACATCTCTAGGAGTCCACTCTAACAGGCAGGCATGGCACGGGTACAGGGGAACCAGGTCCCCTGTAGTGGTAGTGGGATGCAATGCAAAGGAGAGGAAGCCTGCAGAGTTCAGGGACCCAGGGGACCTGGCCCAGATCCTGGTGGCCCAGCTAGGGCTTCGACGCATAGCGCGCGACCTGCGACTACTGCTTTTGCAGCACTTGTGGCTTGGCAGAACCGGTCAGGCCCCAGTTGTAGAGTATCCTATATGCCTCGTGTGCCTCCAGCCCCGAAGTCCTTCTTGTCCAATCCCCAGGTACAGTACTGTACCCAGGCTGCTTGCCTTCCCTCGACTACTGCCCTGTGCTCCCGACCAAGAATCTGGGCCACTCCGAATAGGCATCGGCTTCGGCCTCCGCCTGCCCCTGGGCGAGGCCAGGGCCTTGAATCTGTTCCCAAAAAGAAGACAGGAGGAAGTAGGGTCCTGGGGCAAGGATACTCAGCCTCCTCAGGGTCAAGTACCTACAGCCCAGGCCCCAGGGGCTCAGGCCCAGGCAGATCCAGCCCCAGGCACACCTTTCCCATCCAGGAGCCACAGGTCTGCACATCTTCAAACATCAAACTCCACCCAAAGGTTAGGGCCTCCATCTCAGGCCCCAAAGCAAGCCTCCCTAAGTCCCAGGCCTTCTCAAGTCCCAAACTGGCCTGGCTGGCCAGAGTCTTTTCTCCAAAAATTCCCATCCTAGTTCCAGAGCTACGGAGGATCCCTGGAATTCCCCATCCAAACCCCAGGCTCTCCACCAAACCCCAGATCTCAGGGAGCCCCCGAGACACCTTGAAGGGCTGGCTGGCTGAAGGTCAAGTATGCTCTCCTGTCCTGAACCCTGGAAACCCCCTTTGGAGTCTTCTTTCTCCTAGTTGAAGTAGACTAAGGGCACAGAGGCCCCATTCAGTCTTCATTGTACTCAATAAAGCCTGACCCTGAAAAACTTGTGTCTGTGTCCTGCTGAACCCACAGAATTCATGGCTATATCTACAAAGGTGCTAATCCCAACAAGGCCCTGGTGTGGCTCTCTGAAGAAACAGAGGGGCTTAGGACAGCAGCCACTGTGTATCCAGTAACAGGCAAGGAATCCACAGGGTCCTAGGACCTGCGGTGCACAACAGCTTGCTCAGGCCTTTATGGTTTAATTCAATTATGTGTCCTCAAAGATGAAGCTACAGGGCCTTAGGCTAGTGAAAATGCTGCAGCCCATGTGTTCCTACACAGAATTTCTAGTGATTTTTTTCCCATGGGATCAAGGAGACCAAACAGATCAGAAACTCTCAGGTCCCAAAGTACTGTAGGGTGCTGGGCACAAAAGATACCCATCAGGGAACTCAAGGTGCTTCATAGGATGTCAGAAGGTAGTGGCTGCCATAAGTTGCCTTTGCTTATGTGGAGATATGAAACAACTAGAAAGAAATGGTGGACTCCACCAACAGAAGGATAGGTGGTAAGGTGGAATGTGGTTTCCTCATACTGTTAAAAAAAAAATTAGCTTATGAGTCAGGCAGCTAGCTAGTGTAAGGGCCTGATATGAGTTGGGCGAACAGCCATAATGATACAAATGTAGACAGTGAACTAGGACTTTGCACAAAGAATAAACTTACTCAGGCTATGGTAGATGCCACTAAAGAATTGAGCAATTCCTGTGCTTTGTTTATAATTAGCTCTGAATGGGGGTGTGGGTACAGCCACTCATCTGGGACCCCTCCTGAAAGTCAATGAGCTGTTTATTTGCAATAAAAAACACTTTTCCCTCACTCTTTTGACTCGATTTCTTAGCAGAACCACAAATCTGGTACGGTATCATACAGGATTAGGAAACTGAACCTGGGTTCACTTTGAATCCATGCTGTCTTAAGAGCTGCAGGCTGTGCTGGGTATGTGACATTGGGCCAATCAATTCTTCTCAGGTATAAAGGCTGCCCTTTTATTAGTTGGTTTACAGCTCCTGAGTGGGGGCAACTCTTATTTTAGGATTAATTAAATGTTTATGGAAGTCGGACTTGATTGCACAAGCCTGTAGTCTGCAAGGTTGAGACAGGAGGATCGCAAGTTCAAGTCCCGTATGGGCAATTCAGCAAAATAAGGGGATGGGGTACTGGGAATGTGCGATCCCCAGTACTGAAAAATAATTTAAAAAGGGGCTGTGGTTGCAGGCCAGTGTGAAAGGCCCCGCGTTACACGCACCCTTCAACAGTTTCTACCACCTCCACCTCCTATGCCCCGCACAAAGAGGGCGTGTCTGACGTCACAAAGGGCGGAGAACCGGATTCAGCGCCCGGGCTCCGCGGCCGGCTAGTGCTGACGCGTTTCGGCGTACTGCGCCTGCGCAGAGAGCCGCGAGGAGGAAGCGCGTGCGCTCTGCGCACCTTGGAAACCAAGTCCGACAGCTTGGGGCTGAAACGCCGGTGTCTGCCGGTGGTTGGGGTTGTGGCAACCCAGTAGGAGTGCAAGAGGTCCCGGCGGCGACAAGACAAGTTCAGCAGCGGCTGGGGCAGTGAACGCGCGGCGGGCGGGATGGGCCGCCGCCAGGCTCTGGAGCTGTACCGGGCCCCGTTCCCCCTTTACGCGCTTCGGGTAGACCCCAGCGCGGGGCTGCTTATCGTAGCGGGTGGAGGAGGCGCCGCCAAGACCGGCATAAAAAATGGAGTGGTGAGTGTGCAGGGCCACCGGGGCTAGGTAACTGCGCGGGCGGAGGGCGATTCTGGGGTGACTTGGAGGTGCAGGGGTGAGCCTCACCCCAGCTTCGGGTCCTGCCTATTGCCAGTAAGGAAGAGCCGGCATCCTGGGTGCTCGGATTTGAGGGACTCCAAAATTAGAGTTGCACACCGGCTGCTTAGGAACCCCTAAACTCGGCCTCGAGAGCAGTTCTAGGGGGCTTGTCCTGCTCTCTTCCGGGAGGCACATACTGTTCTGTCTGCCCCCTAGCAGTGGTGAGTGGCACATTGGGCCCTTGGGCTAGGTTCTTTACCTGTTCCCAGCTTCCTCTTTTCAATCTATAAACCGGAGGGTAATAATTCCTGCTGGCTGTATAGACTGGGGCACAAGACAGCCCTGTGAACTGTAAGGTAGAGAGAGCTAAGGGATAAAGCGTCTGACTAGGAAGTGAGGGTGCCTAGACCTGCTCTTCCTGCACCTCTGAACTTTGCCTGTCCTGGTTGTCCTCTCCCACAGCATTTTCTGCAGCTAGAGCAGATTGACGGGTGCCTGAGCGCCTCCTTGCTGCACTCCCATGACACAGAAACACGGGCCACCATGAACCTGTCACTGGCTGGTAATATCCTTGCTGCAGGGCAGGATGCTCACTGTCAGCTCCTCCGCTTCAGGGTTCATGCGCAGAAGGGCAACAAGGCAGAGAAGGCAGGTGAGAAGCCTGGGGAAAGGGTTAATGAGTAAGATCATTTGCTTTGGTCTAAAGAAGTGGGACTGGAAGTGGGGTTAGGGAGGCAGCCACAAGCTGGATATACAAGGATCAATACTACTTAATGTGGAAGACGGGATCCTGGCAACCTGTTTGTATTGCAGGTTCCAAGGAGCAGGGGCCTCGACCAAGAAAGGGGGCAGCCCCAGCAAAGAAAGGGGGAACTGAAACCCAGCACGAGGGGGTAGAGCTCAAAGTAGAAAATCTGCAGGCGGTACAGACAGATTTCGGCCTGCAGAAAGACATACTGCAGAAAGTTGTATGCTTCAACCCTGATAATACTCTGATTGCCACTGGAGGGACAGATGGCCACATTCGTGTCTGGAAGGTACGGTTTTAGGGGTCAGACCACATCCTTATGGTTTTAAGGATGACTGTTAATATAAAAAGTCTGAAAATGTAAGAAACTGAATTTGTGTTCTGGGAAAGTTGTGATTGGCTACTAGATGACAAAAGAGGTGTGGGGATTATAGTGATCTGGCTGCAATCTTGGTCTCACCATGGTGCATGGTGGTGGCTTGGTTGTAGGTACCCACCCTAGAGAAAGTTCTGGAGTTCAAAGCCCATGAAGATGAGATTGAAGACCTGGCTTTGGGGCCTGATGGCAAGGTGAGGAGGTGGGTTATAGAAAGGGGGTGCAGAAGAAAAAGAAATTGTTTATACTGTCTGTATAATAGATAGATCTTCTAACTTCCCGTCTTTGGAATCTTTATTCCTGACTAGTTGGTAACTACGGGCCGGGACTGTAAGGCTTTTGTGTGGCAGAAGGATCAGCTAGTAACACAGCTGCACTGGCAAGAGAATGGACCCACCCTTTCTAACGCACCTTACCGCTACCGGGCCTGCAGGTATGAAGACCCATGGGGTGGTTAAGAGGGGCATGTCCCAGCTGGGGAGGGCAGTGGGAAAAGATTAGGGGAGAGTGGGCTAGGGAGGGCTGTGGTCTTGTTGGTGTTATCTCAGGCCTAACCAGGGTGCAGCAGGACAGAAACCCATGAGGAAGGCTGGGCAGGCCCTGGAGCTGAATAGTCCATTGCCTGGCCCCCAGGTTTGGGCAGGTTCCAGACCAGCCCACTGGGCTGCGACTCTTCACAGTGCAGATCCCCCACAAGCACCTGCAGCAGCACCCGCCCTGCTACCTCACAGCCTGGGATGGTTCCACTTTCTTGCCCCTTCGGACTAAGTCCTGTGGCCATGAAGTCATCTCCTGCCTCAATGTCAGGTATGAGACAGTTCGGGTTTGGCTGGGTAAAGGGTATCTGGGGGAGATTGGGAAAGAATCCTGCCCAAGTCCTGAGGACAGCTGTTGGTAAGTGAAGGTGGCTGCTCAGGCCTCTAGGACAGTGAATACTTTGTTGTTTGTTGCAGTGAATCGGGCACCTTCCTAGGCCTGGGCACGATCACTGGCTCTGTTGCCATCTACATAGCTTTCTCTCTCCAGGTAATGGGTGGAGGTGGGCACAGCCCTGTGGGAGGCCTGCTCTACCCTGTGTGTACAGGAGTCTGGCCCAGCCTATAGGGCAAGCCTGCTGGGGTGCAGAGCATGGTTCCAAAAAGTTTCCAATTGGGCTTTCCCTTACTAGTTTCCTTTCTGTCCCCAGCGCCTATATTATGTGAGGGAGTCTCACAGTTTTGTGGTGACGGATGTGGCCTTTCTACCTGAGAAGGGTCGTGGACCAGCACTTCTTGGGTCCCATGAAACTGCCTTGTTCTCTGTGGCTGCGGACAGTCGTTGCCAGCTGCACCTGCTGCCCTCACGGCGTGAGTAATTGGGTTGGGGTGTCCCCACCTTTAGCTATAGCAAACACCTAAAAGGACAGAGGTCAGGTCACAGACATTCCTCTCCTCCCTCCTTGAACAGATTGGGTTGAGGTCTCTGGTCTTCAAGGCTGTAAGGCCCCTTTCTCGCTCACTTCCTTTTCCCCATCTGCAGGGAGCGTTCCTGTGTGGCTGCTGCTCTTGCTATGTGTCGGGCTTATCTTTGTGACCATCCTGCTGCTCCAGAGTGCCTTTCCAGGTTTTCTTTAGCCTTCCTGCTCTCTGGAAATCAGGTCTGGACACTGCCATCGTCTAGCAGGGAGCAGAGGCCTGGATTCTTACTGCTCACTCCATTTGGGCCCACAGCTGAGGATGCCTCTGATGATGGGCACTGCTTGCCCTTCTCAGCTACACCTTGGGTGTGGCTCTGCATGACTGTGGGTCCTGGGAGCCCTATGTTCACACCTGCGGATCCACCCGAGACAGTGGCATTTGGAGTCCAAACCACACCACCTGACCCCTCTTGGCCTACCAGGGGCTCCAAAGCTGAGCATGTCCTCCAGAAACATGCCCAAAAGTCTGGAGGCACTGCTGTCCTTCCTGCAGAAACAATCAGTTTAGTTTCTCTTCCTCTTTTCACAGTCTTCACATGAAGCACCTGGCTTTTGCTGGGGTAAGGACTGGTGTGGCACTTGCTGTTAGGGCTTAAAAGGGACCAGAAAGAAGATTCAGGCAGTAATCTGTGAGTTCGAATGGGTAGTAGCAGGCCAGCCAGGCTAAATATGCTCTAAGTTTCTAGATCACTATCCCAGACTGGAGGAAAGAGAAAATGAATCTCAGCCCATTAGGCAGGAAGGGTTGATATTTAATAAACAAGGGAAGACTGAACTGAGACCCCAGATGGTATACTTTGTCAGCTCTTTCTGTCCCCAGAGGCAAGCACCTCGAAGTCAAGCAGTTCCTCTGGGTGCTGGAAGATGGCTTTGGCATACTGGTGCAAGAGGCGGCTCATGTAACAGTGCTGCCAGGGCAGCAGTCCTTCGAGGAAGCCGATGTGGCCACCCTGAGCTGTGATAAGCAGTGCGACATGGGAAGAGTGTTGGGCAGCCTGTAGGGGAAAGGCTGGGAAGGGGTCAGAGAGGCGGTCAGAAACTCAGCCCCTGATAGGAGCCCAGGCTTTCTTCTCAACTTGTGCCTCATGGCCCACTTTCCTGGGGCCAGGGCCTCCTGATTCAGGGAACTCACCATGGACAGGGGAGAAGGGGTCATCTGCTGCATTGAGGCAGAGCACAGGGAGCTGGATGGCATCTACCTTGTTTTTAGGGCTTGCTGCTTGGTAGTAAGCAACCCAGTCTTGATAGCCGAAGGCTACAGATGTGTAGCGTGCATCAAGCTGGCGGATTGTGCGGGCCTGTGTGGTAGAGGTAGTGTAGTCTAAGATAATAAGATAGTGGGAGACTAATACTAGGCCAGGGAGATGGTGAAAGAGCATACCTGTAGGACAAAGTCTACATCCACCAACTTTTCAAGCATTTTTCTGTTTCTGGAAGAAAGGACATCAAGGTTTGTCTTGACTCCTGCATCTGACCCAAAGCCCACAGCCTATCCTACTTCATGTGTGAGACAGTACCAGATCACTGGGAGAAGCTACCCACTTCCACTAGCCAAGACCCACCCTACCTGGCCACAAACCGGCAGAGCCCAGCAGTGAGGGGCTGGTTGAAGAGAAGCAAGTTCAGGGTGGTCTCCAGGGAGCGGGCTGTCTCAAAGGAATCCCAGCATGCAGACAGAGTCAGTCCTGCCAGCAGGCCTGCGGCCTTTCCAGTCTGTGCCAGGTAGTTGAGCAACAGTATCCTACAGAATTGGATGAGAAGCCATGAGAGAAGGGTAAATAATTCAGAAGCAGAAGAGGACCTGGAGGACCAAAGAGAGGAGCCCTGGGCTCTGGGTTAAGCCTGGGCAACTATTACCCTCCAAAAGAGATGCCCACAGCCAGCAGTGGCGCTTGAGGGTAGCGGTGCTTTATGTGGTTCACAACCATCTCTAGATCTTCAGTATAGCTGGCACAATAAGCCCTGTGGGTCTAAGGGCAAATGGGATCACTGGACAGAGGCCATTGCCAGAAGGAGGAAAATGCAAGGGTTCAGGAGGTGGTGGGGAAGGGGAGGAAGCAAAAGTACACAGGTAAAGTCCCAGGGTCAGGATCTCTAAGGGGAGTGGGTACTCACCAGCAGCTCTTCCCCACGGCAGCCTCGGTTATTAAATACAACAGCCCTGGGGCACACACAGGTGTATCAGTCAGGCCTTCCCACAAGCCCTGCTTTTGATAATTGTCAGACCCCTATCAAAAGACTCCCTAAAGTATGTATCGGGGTCAAATTCTCCACCTTACAAGTTCTCAGGCAACTTAACCCCCACCCCTGTGCCCCTGGGCTGAGCCCATCCTTACCTGTACCCATCCCTCAAAGCTTGGTCAACCAGGTGCAAGATGTATGACTCTTGGCTATTGCCACTAATGCCAGGAAGCAGCAATACAATGGGCTGAGTGCTAGGGTCAGGGTAGCGATTGTTGTTGGACTGTTCAGCCCAGTCTAGTAGGAACTGGCCTCCATCTGGGGTTTGGAGGACTTCACTGTGGTTTGGGGGAGAGGAGCACACAATGATAGTATTAGGAATTTGATACACTTCAAGGGTTCACCTCCTGCCTCACCCATACTCCAGTCCTGCAACTTACCATCATCAGCGTCTGAAGATGTGTTTTATGTGCAATAGTAGGGCTGACAAGGTGGAGTGGGGCATGAGGTTATTACCTCATGGGCGTGCAATTAGATAGCCCCTTAGTACACCCAGTCTTTGTGCCTTCAGCACACTGAGGTAGATGGGGCAAGGACTACCTTCACTTCTAAAAGAAAATCAGTTTTCCCTACTTGGAGTTTCGCATTCACCCGTTCTGTCCCTTCTTACCTCTGGTAAGGGACTAGTGGCTTAGACTGCACAAAGACACGAAAGATGGTTTGCAGCCGTCCCTCAAAACACCATAGTGTGGGGTAGAAAGTCTCCACAGTGAGGGGACAGTGTTGCTTCAGGAACCTCAGAAACTGGGGTCCAGCTACCAGGCGAGGGCTCTGTAATCACACAGTGCAATCTGCCTCAGTCCCAGTTTGGCTAGTGAGACACCCAATGTCAGAGGCTAAAAGACTACTCCCTTTCCCAGAGGCAGGAAGAGAGAGTGCTCAGCACAGCTCAGTCTGGAATGGCCAGAACACCTTGGATAATAGTCTGCTAGAGCCACAAAAATCTCCACTTCTGGAGTGTCACCCTTCTAGAATTGATTGGGCACTGCCTCCCCTTCTTAACCTGTCCCTGCCCCAGAACTGTCTGGGAGATGGCATGCCACAGAAACTGTCCTGGAGGAAGGGCTGAGCTCTGGGCAAGGGCTGAAGAAATGCAGCAGCATTCAACCTGGGAGTTTTGTCTTACAGATGAATTACCTACACTGTCATCTTTCTGAGACTCTGACTTTTCCTGATACAAGTACCCTGCTGTCTGCATATTCCCATTGTTCCCTACTGTGTGCTCACTGCTGAAAGGCTTTCTACCTGGGTACCTCATTTTATCCTACATACAGGGCCCCTGCTGTTAGACCATGCTGTACAGGAAGACTAGTCCTGATGTGAACAGACTTCTTCACGCCAACTAGGGGAAAGGTAAGAGTGATGGCTTAGCAGGAACAGATGAGGTCAGTAGGCAGAGAGCCTGGACTCTGAACTTCTCTGCTTGCTTCTGGATTGACATCCAGTGAAAGAGGACCTAGGTGTGGAGCATGCAAGTCAGAGGGCCACAGGCTGGAGAACAGAAATTACATAGCTGAGGAACTTGAGGACCAGATTATCTTTTCTTCCGGAAACTCCAAAGGAGCTGAATAAATAACAGGCCAAGTTAATAATGTGACCATTGGGCATTGTGCCCTGCACCCTGATCTTTAAACCCTGGGATAACAGCATGTATGCTGCAAGCAGTTACTAGGCTAAGCCCAACGTTAGGAGGTAAGGTACAATATTAGAGGTCAACTAGCTTGCCCAAAATCACACAAAAGCAAGCAAGAGAGGCAAGGCAGAATTACTAATTCTATCACCAGTAATCCTTTTTTTTTTTTTTTTTTTGCAGTTCTAAATATACGTTTAAATGAACAAACAAAAAAAGTAATAGTAATGCTGTGTTCTGTTCCAATGCTGCAGCCTCAGTCAGAAACAAGAGCAGCGATGTCTGCAGACTGAACAAGCCCCGTGTTCCGAGGAGAGGGTGTGCCGGCCCCACACGCCACCAGTAATCCTTATAGAAAAATGTGTGCTCGCTGTGTTCTGGACATTGGGCTGAGCACATAGTCTACTGAGATGGCCTATGACCCCTCAGTGTGAGTGGGATGGAATACTAAATAACTTGTTGAACAGCACAAAGCCTCCCACAGCTTGTGTGCAGCAGAGCTGAAAACTCAAACCCAGGTCTGTCTGACTCTAGCACTGTCATTTAGTCACTGTATTCTATTGCCTTCTACCAGCCAAGATGTTGAGTTCCTATCAGTTTATTCTGGATCACACAGCTCAGTAGCATACAAGGCTAATGAATTCGTGCCTAGGTGTGGTTTATGGGAGAAATTACCTACATGCACTTCTAGCAAAGTGTTTTCCATTCACTCCTGAGCATTAAGTAGTAATACACTATTGGCTGCTGTGATTCAATCAGTATTAATCCAGTCATGCTGGACAGCCCAGAGTCCATGTCCTGAGGGCCTCTAGATTAGTTCCTTGCTGCATTTTACCTAGTATTTGGAAGTCAAGAAATGGTTTGGTGAATCAGGTGACAGCCGATCTGGCTTTCCATATGGCTGTTGCAAGCAAAGGACAAAAAGACAGGTCTGGTGCCGGGGAGATGGCTCAGTAGAATAAGCATTTCAAGAATAAGCCCTGGCAGGGGCTGGGGAGATGGCTCAGTGGAATAAGCGCTTCCCTGGCAAGCACAAGGGCCTGAGT
>NDGN011547235.1:1498-20812 GCA_002564285.1 Tympanoctomys barrerae | reverse complement strand
GGGGGGGAAAAAAAAGAAAGAAAAAGAAAAACCTCTGTGGCTGATTGTAGAAAAATCATTACCTAGAGCCCAACCTGACTTGCAGCTCTGGAAGATGGTCAGGAAGGCATTTCTATCTACATCTGAGATACAATAGGAAGCAAAAAGGGGGTAAAGGATGTGGAATGCAAGAAGAAGTGGTTTGGTTTAGTTTTTAAATGCAAGGGTTACAAAAGGAAAACTGAACTAAGTTAACTTAATTGTGTTTGAAACAATTATTTTGGATTCAGATAAAATTTTCAGAATTTTGATTTGATTTTTTTTCCTTTTTCTGACTTCTGCTCCTGACTCAGACAGATTTAAAATATCAGAAAACCCACAGGCATTCCCTGTGCCGCGGGGCAGCTGGCCCGTTCCGCGCCTGCCCACAGCGTTCTTGGCTTCTGAGAATTGTTTTCACCGCTTGTCCTGCAAGCCGGGAGCCCGCTCTGCTCAGAAGGCTGCACTCCTGTTTTTGGAAAGTGATCCTGCCTCTGAGGCAAGGGGATCAGTTACTCGGCACAGGCCAGGCTGCTGACCCTTTGTCCT
Source organism: Tympanoctomys barrerae (assembly GCA_002564285.1). NCBI lineage: Eukaryota > Metazoa > Chordata > Mammalia > Rodentia > Octodontidae > Tympanoctomys > Tympanoctomys barrerae. The sequence goes on along the minus strand of NDGN011547235.1, from coordinate 20,245 downwards.
AGGACAGAGCTGGACAGCAAGGATGAGGACAGCTGTGATCTGCGCCCAGGGTCGGGCGGTGCTGCCTGCTGCAGCCCGACTGTCAGGGCGGCCGAAGTGGGGTAGTCTCGGCGCTGGGCTGCCAGCTGCCCCACTTTCTGTGCGACAGGCATGTTTAAGCCTCAGCAGTCCCGCGAGGACCTCACCGAGGACGCTACCTATCCTATTTTGAGAATGGGTTTGGCTTACACGCCTTCACACAGACGGGCCCTCTTTCTGTTGCTAACTGTACCACAGGCGTTCTGCTTAATATTGGTGCTTGTAATTGAACACAGTACCATAACAGGGGTAGGTCCTCAAAGTTGACGTTAACCTTTTATTTTTTTAATATTAAAGCCAGTTTTTCCATCCTGATCTCATCTTTGTACACTACTAAAAACCGCGGTAGTACGGTAGATGAACACGAAGTAGAAAAGAATTCATATGCTGGCTGAATAGATTGTAAACATATAAAGTATCAGAAAAAAAGTGGAGAAGAAGCTAAGATCCCTCACATACACACTCCTGGGAATAGATTTCTGCTATCCAGATAGCATTTACGTGGATGCTTCTGGATTTTTTTTTTTCCTCTCTATTTTAGTTGTAGCATTTCCTTTAAACTGGGATTCATATTAACAGAAAACACAAAAGACCTTGTTTAATTGTTGCTTTTCTCCTTGGACATCTTGGAAACAGTAGCATAGCTATTGTTCACTGAGTGCCCCTTGTAATAATATTACTATCTAATCTGTGTTGAATGTTTTCTGTGTGCCAGGTCCTGCTCTATGCTTGCAGTGCACACTAATTCATCGAATCTTAACTGTTTGTGAGATGGACTTGTGATTATTCCCACAGCACAGCGGGGGCACTGAGGCACAGAGCAGCTGGCTCACTTGACACACTTTGGAGAGGCAGGCACAGCTTCAGGCCATGCCCTTTGACCCCGGAACCCTCGCTCTTCAGTCCTGCAAAACATGCCTCGATATCTCACAGTGTGGCCCGCTGTCTATGTGGAATTCATGTAACATACTATAGAACTGATCCCTGAAAGTATAGCCTTCGAAATTCATTTAAGTTCATTTTGCTTTCCCAAATCAAATCATGGTTTTTTAAAAATTTACAAATTATGAAAAACATTTTCCCCATTATTGTTGCTAACATTTAAGGATGTTTTTCTATAGCACCATTTTCACTTTTTTTTTTCACCTGCCTGGTGCAAATTAGCATAGCTCTGGTAAAAAAAAAAATGATGCTAGCTGACTGGAAGTGGGAGTGTTGGAGGCATTTTTAGTGATATCAGTTCAGGGAACAACAGCACAGTGGTGGGCTTCCCCCTAACATTTATCAGCTTATAAGCAAATAGGCCAATGGGAACCAATATCACAGCTATTTGCACCCCTAATGCACCCTGCTTCTGAGTGTCTCACTCAGAGCCGCCAAACTCTAAGCTTTTTCAATTATTGCTTACTTTGATTTCGAAGCTTTAATGTAAGTCTCGAGTTAATCTTGAGGCATGCACAACTTAGTCGTCTCTGGTGAGTGGCTCGCTCCATGTGAGGGGCCCTCCTGCTCTGGAGAAGGAGGGCGTCCTTGTGTCAAGAAGGAGGCCGTGGGGTCTGACTGCTTGGTTCTGAGTCCTAGCCTACCCTTTACTTTCATTTTCTCATTTTTAAGTCAATGACAGTTGGGTCTTCCTTGTACCATATTTTGTGTGCTAAAGTACTTAATATTTGTGAGGTATTTAGAGTGCCATCCAGCATACAATAAATGCTGTAAGTCCCACCTACTTCGTGGCACTATGGTTTTCTTTTCTTTTTTTATAAAACATATAGTCTTATGTAGTTCATGCTGGCCTTGAGCTCAATGTGAAGCCCAGGCTGACTTCCAACTTGTGTTCCTCCTGCCTCGCTCTCCCAAGGGCTGAGATTCCAGGGCAACGCCACCACCAAACCCAGGTGATGCCAGTGCCTTCACACGAGGAAGTGAAACTTCAAATACAATGGGTTTTCACAACTAACCCAGAAACCTCCTCCTCTCTCCTTCTAGTTAGCAAGCAGAACATTTAAGGCCCATACCTAGCATTCATTGTCCTAGTTCTTCAGGGGATGTTTTCATAGTAACAATGAGACAGAGCTCAGAGAAAGAAAAATAACTGGAAAGCTTAATGGAAGGTGTACACATGCCCTTGTGGGGAGGTCTTTGACAGAAATAGCTGTTAGGAATCTTGGGGGAGAGAGGGGCGCTCTGTGGCAGGATGGATTTGTTCTCTGCTCCACTCCTGGGTGGGTGCCAGCTCACCTGGAGAGGCTGCACTCTGGGACCCCAGGGAAAGTGACTGGGGGTGTGCTTTGAAACACTAAACCCCGGTGATCCCTCAGCATAAGGGCTTAGAATTACTCCCCTGAAATACTTCGAGGTTGCACCAGTATTGCAATAAGGCAAGCTGGGTGTTGATTCAGGACTTAATAAGAGTTCCCTGAATTATGTTTAGCCAGAGCAGCTTAGAGCCAAGGACAGCATTTCCTTCTGCGTAAAGGCGTTAACCACTTTATTTTTTGAGTCATATCCCTTCCCATTCCTATTCCCTGTGTAGCACGTATTCATCCTGAAATAGGACAATGAAAGAATCTGAAGAACTCCCTTAAAACCACTATCAAATCCATCTGCTATACTTATAAAGCAGGTGGTTCTTCCTCAGAAACTGGTTTTTATTTTCAACATCCTGTCTCAGCATGTGGTTTTCTGAGCAGTCTTATGGACTCAGGGTTGTTCGGGAAGTCACTTGGTGTGACCTAAGCCACCCAGAAGGCACATGCAGAGCCCACGCACGGTGGCTGTGTTAGGCCACGGTGCAGCTAATAGGTCTCAGGCAGCAAGATTAGCAGGGTATGAGTGACTGTGGACCATGAGATACTGAGGGCTTCGATACTGACAAATACCTCCTGTCTAATCTAACCTACTGCCCAGGGCTTGGGGACTGCAGGATAGGTTGCTTGGTCTCTATGCTTCAGGTACCTCTTCTGCCAAAGGGGAAATTTTCTCCTTTTCAGAATAATTCTGAGGAGCAAATGAAGTAATTGCATAATCAGTTAAGAATGCACATTGCAAAATAAACGCAGGATCTCTCACTTCGCATTGTGAGATCTTTAATGAGTTCTTCAGCTTTCATTCCTCAGAATCCCATCTATGAGCCATAACATGGGCCTTGAACAGTGGACCTATTTCATTAGCAGGATCACTGGTCAAGGGGTTAAAGGGGTTAATTTGTGACAGATACTCAGCACAGTTCCGGGCTGGAACTTTTACTCAGTTAATGCTAGCTATTACTACAATTTATGCAAAACGCTCCCCAGACTTGTGGCTCGTAGAAGGGGCTCAGTACGTTCCCTCTCTCTCCTTCCTCTTCCCATGCCCCAGGCCAGCAGGGAGACTAGTGGGGGCTCCAGCTCTTCCATCCTTACCCATCATCTCCACCAGGAGCAAAATGCTTCATTCCAGGCTTTTGCGTAACCTTGAACGGGGACTGTTCCCCTAACTAAAAGCATCCAAGATTCTCTGACTGCTAAAATGTGTCCAGAAGAAGAACAAAAACACTATGCTCTTTGTTGTTTACTTTCAAGAAAAACATGCATCCCTTTCTTCCTACAATGTACATTTCTTTTCAACTCCAGGCCAGTTGCAATTCTTTGATTTATTTCCTCCCACCCACCCCCCCAGGAACAAACTGGCAATTGTTGCTGAGGATTTGAAAACGTAAGGGCTGTGAAAGCTGAACTTCTCCACAGTGATTTGCATATTACCATTTTGAATATTATGGCTATCACGAAGAAGGAGGGAGGCTGCAAAGCAGGCTCCTTGTGATAGCTCAATTAGAGGTTCTGGGTTGCTGTGTAACAACTAGTCATAAATCCCACAAAATATAGGCAAATATGTCAACAGTGGGGGTAAACAGACATAAACATGAGAAGCCTCAAGTGAAAATTACATGAAAATCTCTCTTGGTTATGCCGGGATCTGAGTCAGGGCCTTGTCCCTGTGGCACAAGTGCTCTGCCACTGAGCCACACCCCTCCAGCCTCAGATTTAATAATTTTTAATAAAATTTCCCTTCATTCAGTTGTCTCTGAGTATGTCTATGATTTTTGAATGCCAAGTTGCACTGACTGACTGATAAGAGCAAGGGAAGAATACTTTAGCTTCCAAAACCCCTCCAAAGCACAGAGATTTTATGGGCCTGACATGTGCAGGAAGACTATAATTTTCATACTTGTACAAAGGTAAACAGAGCCTAGCTTCTGGCAGTGCCGTCTCTAGTGTCAGGTCCTATGGGAATTTACTAGCCTGCCCTAGGGCCCTGGGTCAGCCCTGGTGGGAACTCTAGAGAGGAATTTCCAGTCTGCATTTTCCCAGAATGCTTGTTGACTTGGTCAGCAGCTTTGAAGTGTTACAAGGAGTCTTTGTGTCCTCCAGAGTCCTGTGATCGAGGGACATTACACCAATGAGGGTCACTGTTTCTGAGAATTTAACATGGGTTCTTGGAATTTACATACTTTTCTCATGAACTTATAAAAAAAAAGTTACCACAAACTCTACAACTCGAATGTTAGGAGGGAGTGAAGATGTGTTGCATACTTTCCTTTGGAAGTGATTTAATCATTGAAAGCTTCAGAAAGTAGTCACTTCTTTTTGAGGGCCGTGGCTTAACCTACCTTCCTGCTTGGCTTTTGCTAACTCATAAAATAATTGCATTGATTTTCTGTTTAAAAGAAATCATCCTTACCATGTTGGCACTTGCAAGACTGTTGGACATATACTTGTTTGAAATGATACGCAGCAAAGTTATTTGAAAGAGTGCACTAATAGCCAAGTGTCCCCTGCTCTTAGGGGCATCACTGACAGAGCCACATACTCAGAATGTGTGACATGCCTGCAGAGGCAAAGTCACTTTCAGTGTCCTCTAGCCCAGTGATGACAAACAGCAAAGTAGCCCAAATGTGCGAGTCCATCCCTTTTAAGTGTGGATCATCTGTTTTTGACGTTTCAGATGAGATGCTTGTGCTCAGATGCCAGCTGTGGGACAATTCTCAGCTGTCCCACAGTGAAAGAAGTTGGCACTGTATAGAACAGTTAAATGACCTGGGCTTATGTTAAGGAATTATATGTAACCTGAATTGGCTTTCCTGTGGTTAAAAATAGTTGTGAAGATCAGATGGGACACTTTGTGTAGAATGAAATAGTTGATACATATTATCATTAGCAATTGTACTAGTTATATGTTGAAGTACAAAATATTGCATGTTCTGGAATGACCACCCAAATGTTAAAAATCGTAACCTGAAAATGTATATTTTACACTATCAAGGATAGTCTAGATCTAGAACCCTTAAGTTTTCTTCTCTCTCAAAATGTGTCTACTACTGAAATTGTACATGTTCTGAGAGTAAAGTGGCAGCGCTCACATCACCGACCTCACCAGTTCTCTGATCCAATCTGCCCTCTGATGAGTCTGGGACAGCACGCTGTGCTTATAGGCACATGGTAGCTTTCTTCTGCCCATGATCCTCAGGACGGGGCAGACTCACTAGAGCACAAGATTTCTGCCAGGAAGAGAGCTTTGAGGTATTACTAAGGGGGAGCTGGTGGAACTTTGTGTACAGTCAGTTCATCCTTCAATGACTGGTTAACTCTTAATTTATATCCTACCCTGATAAGCCAGTCATAGAGTCCTGAGGATGAGAAACTGAGGCACCTGCTACAACGCAGTTAACCATGCGCTGATTGCTGCTATGGTGCTGACAGTGGAAACCAACTTCACAGAGCTCTGGCTAGGAGTGAAACTGTCAAAGAATAAGGGAAGAGGAAAAGCCCTAAGAACTTCACCAAACTGCTCCCTTAGCCCTCCAACTAGCCAGCTAACCAATCAAACAATTGCCATGACAACAAAACCAGCAAGACTCAGATTGCACAGTGGGGCAGGTGGGAAGGAGGCTCTTCTCTCCAGTTCTAAAGCTCCCACCTGCCCTACTGATGTCACTTCTGCAACCCCAGCCTCATGGTGGTCACACAGCTCCTCAGGGTGGGGAGGAGAGCGAAAGGAATCTGTTTCAGGGAGAGGGCTTTGTCCTTCTTCCTCTCATTTCTGCAGACCTCAGGAGGAGGTCAGAGTCCCTGTTGTGGATATAGTTTTGTTAAATTTCCACTTTCTTCTGTGAGACTCTATGGTCCCAGATGTGACGTCTACTACCAACTCCCAGCCAACATTGTCACTGCTTTGACTGCATGCCTGACAGTCTTAGAAGCTTTGTGTGAATCCCTAACAGTCCCCAGATGACAAGAAGATATAGTCATGTTAGTTGTCTTTAGTCATCAACTCCAAATAGTGGCTCTGCTAAGACTGCCATCTGTCCAACAGGAAATGGACTGAAAACACTTCTCGGTCTTACATACCACAAAGCTCTAGACAACTGGGAGTCTCCTGCTCACTTATCCTCCTCGAATACTTTGGGACTCATGTGTTCAAATTGACTACCTGTGTACTCCACGTCTTCCCTCTAATCTATGCCATTCTTTCAGGGCTATGTTAAGAATGCAGTTATAAAAATTATCTCCCTTCCTACTTCATCTTTTCTGACTGTTCTATGAAAATACAGTGCAAAATGTGCTGTTATCAACAGACTTCCTTTTCAGGAAACAAATAATACAAATAACTGTATTATATGAAGGACAGATTGCTTTTTCTTTGTTCTGCATTGATTTCCCAAAAGGGCAAGTAAGAGACCAGGCTATCTCCTTGTAGTAGGTAGCATTGCCACCAAAGCTAGTGAAAAATGTTATAGAGAAAAAGTAGAAGAGTCAGCCCCAGCATTTTTGCAACTGACTTAATTCTGTTTTTGTGTGATGTTTCACATATCTAAACTTGCAGTTCCACAATGTATGAGGAAATTAATGCTTACAGAAGAAAATGTTGGGGTCATAAGAGAAATATCAGAGAAGTGATTTAGCTTAGAATAGTTCATACAAGGAGGACTTGTAAAAAAAAAAGTATGCACAGTGAACAGGTAAAGAAGAAAGTAATATTTTAATAGGATAGAGAAAGACATAGCAGATTGACAGTGACAGCAGAGAAAGTACAGGAATACAGATATTTTCAGAGGATTAAAATGATGCTGTGTACCCTCAAACCACACAAGTTTTTCTAGGAGGCTTCTAAACATATCTCCTGCAAAGAGTAGATGGTTCTCCTTGAAGCTGTCATAAATGCTTTGTAGTTCTCTACATTAATTCATGTTAAATATTTTCCATGGTTGGTCACACTCAGACTTAAAATAGATATGAGAAAGGTCTTCAGGTTTACTTTCAGTAACATTATTAACTTCATAGCCAGCTGGATGATGACATAGCATGTGACCAGTCCAAATTTACAAGGTAACCTTGCCTGAATTATCCTGGTCCATCAAATATAAGTAATAGAGGAAAGGTGCAAGAATAATATTGCAGGGAGTGGTGGGCGGAGCACTTGCCAAAGAGCAACACGAACACAGGTAGAAAATCTGTGAGGTCATTCAGACAGGATGTTAATAATTTTGCGTTCTCACCCTACAGTCTGTGCACACGGGGTTCCTCCTGCTTCCCCATCAGCTCCTGCAGTCCGTAACCCTCCAGGTCCCACGAATGTGGCTTCTGAAGGGAAAACAACAGCCCTGCGTACCTCTGTGTGCACCCTCCACCCACATGTTTCATTATTCTGTACTCTACCGCTTGCCTTCACTGAAGAAAACAGATTAATGCTTTCATGGGCAAAGGCGATACAAAGTGCTCACTTATTTTCTTAAGTACCTGGGGAGGGAGGATGGGATCATTATCTCTAGGATCATGATCCTTCTTGCATATCCTGTTTACTTTAAATATGTCTTCTGACATGTAAGAATATCTGGCAAAAAAAAGAAAGCCTAACACAGTAAGTGCTCAGTAATTCCTAAGAGCCTCATGTTTTATCCACTGCTTACACCAACAATCCCCAACAAAACCTTTTCTTCTCTGTGATGTCCACAGTTGCCTGTGGTTGACAGACCAGAGTTGATCCTTCCTGCTCTAGATTTCTTATTCCCTTAACACTAGTAATAGAGACAAAGCTTGATTTAGAAGTGAAAGCTCAGTCAAGACACGTATTTCCACTGCATCTGAACCTTCGTCATGGGAGCACAGCTGATACGTTACATAAATGCTGTGTCCTAACGTTTGATGCCACTAATTACTGCCTTTTTTGTGGCTAAAGCATAAGTCCTAAGTATCCTGCTTACTTAATGCAATGGCACATGTCTTTTGGTATACTCCTGGATTATTCAAGTGTGCAAAGAAGATAAATATGTTTAAAGTCAATCTGAGTTGAATATTTGACTCATTAAAAATACTGTGCTCCTTGGACCCAGATTGGGAAGTGATACATCTGAAATTAAGTAAGTTGAGGATTTGCTAGCCATTCTCAGGGACTCAAGTGACACTGCAAACAATTCATTTCAAGCAAGGTGAACACTGGGTTTCAGCTACAGGATTACTCTTCTGCCGCAGATGGTTTCCACACCTGGATTGTGATGCCACTCTTCTTGGCTGAGAACTTCGGTCTTGGTGCCACAAAATAAGATGACGAGGCAGGTTCTTGCTTTGGAGAGGTGGGAACGCTCATGGGCACTGGAGACGCGCTGGCGGGGGAGGTGGCCTCCGCAAAGAAGGTGGGCTGAGAGGTGTAGGCCGGCACCGAGTAAACCGAGGAAGCCTGCACATTCGTGAGCGAGGTGGCGTTCACGGGCCGGGACGGCAGCGCTTGCTTCACAGCTGGGGCTGAACTGATCTTGACTGCTGATTTAGGGGGCAGGCCGTCCCTTGCATCCGGAGGTTGGAAAGTAAACAGGGATGCATTGAGCTGATACGGCTGGTGCTTCATGACATCCAAGGCGTTGAGGGGCTTCTTGCCCTTTTTCTTGCTCACTTTGGAGGCCTGTGGGCCTGAGGACTGGGGCTTGATGGCAGCCAGTGGGTAGGAGGGAGAGTGGATGGGATTGTAGGCCACAGGGGGAGGTGCTCGGACGTTGGAGGAGTACTTCCAGCTGGCGGGTAGGGATGGCGTGGGAGACTGAGCGCGGGCAGCATGCGCCTGCACCGTGTCAGAATCCACCACATACTTCTCCATCCTCGACTGCCTCTTTGCGAAAAGCTGCGCTCCTCTTCCGCTCATTCCGGGAAGCTCATTGGATGGTCCCACTGCCCTGGTGTGAGCGGCATTGACTGTTGGTGCTGGTGCTGTTGGCTTGGGGCTGTAATTCTGACTGGCTCCTGCTGCCTGTTGTGCTTTGAAGGTACCAGACAGGTTCAGCGCACTTGCGGGACGAGCAGGAGGGCAAGAAGGCTGGGCTATTTTGATGGAAGACACCACCGTGCCCTGGGATGGGTTTGATGCGGGGAAGGCAGGAGGTTGGGTGGTAGCCACTCCTGGAGACCACACTGGAGAAATCGGGGTAACTGGTTGAGAGGATGAGGACTTGACTGCAGGTTTTGGAGCAACAGGAGGTGGGGTCTTTTGCTTAGCAGAGGAGCTCTGCATGAAATTACAAGCCTCTGCACCTAAGCTGAGGTAGTCTTCTTCCGGTCCGGAGTCGCCACCAGCTCCGGTGCCACGTTTACCTTCTGAATTTTGAAGCAGTGACAAGAGTTCAGGATTCGGGCTTACTTTGGGCTCCTTAAATGTGAACATAGGTTTCGTGGTGCTTCTCCTTTTGGCTTCCTGCAGTATCCCTGTTCTTTTTGCTGGCACTGCAATCCTCTCATCCCGAGATGCTATTCTCTCAGATGTGTCATAAAAGGCTGGCTGGGACCACGGAGCTGGCTGCGGCCATGGAGGGGGCTGTGCTGGGCCAGTGATGGGACTTGTTACCCCTCTGGAGAAGCCTTCGGGTGGAGGAGTAATCGCAGAATATGGTGGAGGAGCAGGAAAGTTAGAGATGGGACTTGAGATGTTGTGGGTTGGGGAGAAGGGAGGGGCTGGCTGGTTTGCAGACCCTGGGAAAGGCTTGGCCGTTCTGTTCGTAGGGACAGACTTCTGGGCCTCTGCTGCCTCTGACCCGCCACTGAAGCCATTCTGTTGGGGCACCTGGCAAAGACTATGACCCATCTGGATGTAGGTTCTGCTCACAGAGGTCTGCGTTCTCACTGATTCCTCTTCCTTTCTTTGGTAAGAAGCCGTGGTTCTCATGCCATCTGTCTGGGCAAGGTTTGCATCTCTTCCTGGAGTTCCAAGCACCCCCTCCTCTTCTTTCTGTGCTGTAATCTGATCCATCCTCTCCCTCCTCTTGGCAAACATGAGGGCCCCTTTTCCTGTGGTGTCTGGCAACATCTCCATCTTGTCCTCTCTGCTCAGTTTCTTCTCAATGTCCACCAGTCCAGAATCCCAATCAAAGTTCACTACTTGGGTGTTGTCGTCAGCGTCGGACAGCAACTCTTCATCCACTTCTGACTCACTCGTGCCAAAAAAGGCCACTTCACATGGGTCCTCTTTGTCACCTTCCTCCTCCTCCTCCTCGTCTGCCTCCCGCTCAAGCTCACCGGTACCGTAGCTGATGAGGGTGTACTTCCTGGCCCTCCTCCGGCGCTTCTTAAACATCAACACCCCCTTGGAGTTGGGGTTGGGGGCATCGGTGAGCAGGAGGGCAATACTTTTACATTTAGATTTTGCTTCTTTCACCTGCTTTTCTGACAGGCTTTCACTCCTCCTGAGCCCTAGGGAAAGTATGAAAGTTGTATGAGTTGACACATTCAAAGGAGACTCTACAATGACCCTGATATTGCCTCCCACTGGGAAAAATGAATATACAAAATATTCTTATAATTGGGTACTAAAGCTTGAAGGAATTCAGTTCATTTTCTTTCTTTTTCTCTTTTTGGTGTTGGGGAGGGGGGTCAAACCTGGTGCTTCCTGCATGTAAAGCACAACCTCTACCCGAGTTACAGTGGTGTGGGTACTGTGTGCTGGGGGCTCCAATGCAGCGACACATGACACACAACATATAACAGTACACAATGCCCTGTTCCATTATCCATGTAAATATATTTTCATATATACAGACTGAGCCATTTTATACACATGTTTTTCTATGGATTCTTACATTGCAATAATAAAAACTGATTGGAAAATGCCACTTAGTAGTATATAATTAGGAACATAATATTTTCTAAGAAACAAGATATACTTTCTACTTCTATATTTAAAAAGTAAAATGTGGTTATAAACTCAGCATCTTAAAGAATGGGAATATGTCCCAACAAAATTTAAAAAGTTTTCTTTGTGTCTTAATGTAGGTATTAGGTTCTTCTTGCACTTATTTATTTGTTTATTTGCTTCAACAACCACCCAAAATCTTTGCATTTACAGGAATGGAATTAATATAACTTCAAATAGCTGAGTTAATAATTAACGGTATAGAATTAAAAGTCATATTTCAGAATAATATATCATTGTGAATATATATTATAGGCTCTATCTACAAAATTAGCTAGAAAATTTGTTTCTAAATATATTGTTATTTTAGAAATGTACCACTTTAATTGCAGCAAGAATATGGGGAAATTTTAAAATTATGTGACTTTTGATCCTATCACTGCTGAAAAAACTGACAATATTTAGAAATTTTAAATATGAGAGCTTGACAGAGATAAAATAATAAAAGTTTATATTTAATTTTTTCTTCGTTATGAAAAACAAGTTGGTGGTAAATTGATTTATAACCTTAGTTAATCATGACCATGTTCTTAATAATAAACATGCTTTACAGTGTTTTTATTCCTTGAGACACTTAAACAGAAACTTCAGGGAAAAGTGAACATTATATGATTAAATATTAGCTTTTTTGCCCAAAAAAAAGACATTGGTTAATATCTCAAAATTTAAACAAAATCGGAGGAGATAATTTTATAACAAAATACTCACCAGTGATCAAATTTTGTACAAAGATAAAAGTGAAAGCAGGGTCATTCCTAAGTGCAATTCCTCTTTTGGCTTAGAGTCGTACAACTTACTGTTAAATGGACAGTCACAGTTGTCCAGTTGCTAACTTCACTGCCAACACAAAGTATGTGAATTCTGCCTCCCTTGTTTAATATGCTATAAATGTGGAGATGGTATACAATGCGTAAAGTATAAGGGATGATTAACCGCACTTGCCAATAAAGCTCCAAGTGGTTATTCTAAAAATATGATTTGGAAGGAATAGCAACAGGCTAGAAGACTTAACACACGGTTATTGTGAATAACCAAGTTAATTGCTGGGCTGCACCATTCATAACAATCAAGGGCCTTTGCCAGTCCGAATTACATCATCAAATGGAATTTCAGAATTTGAAATAAAATAATACACATATACGTGAAGTAAAAGAACAAGGATCCTAACTCCCAACTTCAATTCTTATTCTCATTTCCTTTCTGTCCACTCCACTCCAACTAAAACAAAATACTACCATAAAAAGCCTTGAACTCAAGTGCAGCGTGTGCTTGGGGTCACAGACATCTGAAAGCCTGCACATGGCCTGGCTGCTGTGTCTAGAAGGTGGCCGACTTGCTCTGCAGTCTAGTGAAGACATTCACAACGGCTCGGATCGTGTAACTGCTCGCGTCGCACATGCCCTTGTCTGTCAAGCTCACTTCTGCAAGCATCATCAAGCTGCAAGGCGATTTTTTTTTTCAGAACGAAGATCTGCTTTTAATATCAGTGGTAGAGCCTGCATTTTAAAGCCTCTCAGCAGCAGATCGAACCACTTTTTCACATTTAAACTCAGCATCTACAAAACTTCTTACCATACTTAAATGTGAAACATTATCATCTTCTGAAACAAAAAGGGACATTGAACACATTTTCTTTAACAGTTCCTATATCTTGGGGAATAAACAGTTCTTTAAAAAGAAAGTTATATTTACTATAAAGTTCAGACTTGTTTCTCATTCAGAGCTGAGTTCCTTCATAATTTCATGTTTAGTTTTTTGCTTTTGCATAATTAAATATTTTTAAAAGTTAGTAAAGGGTAGAAGAAAAACCTCTTTTCTATAAAAGTTCATGCAGGCAAAGTTGCAGTGAAATACCCTGAGACCCCAAGCCCCTTCCAGCCAGGCACCAGCCCGGGCAGGACTTACGTGCGTGCCGCGCTCTGTGCTTGTGTGGTCTGCTGTGATCCTTCTCCCAGCGTGGATCTTCCCCCTGCTCTGTGCCTTCTGATGAGACGGCAAAGGAGACCAGAGAAGGAGGTGCTTCCGACTGCCCTCCTTCCCCTGGAGCAGCCACACACCCCTTGCCTGCCTGTAGCCTGCACCCTTTAGTCTTCTGCTTGTCAGAGCAGTCGAGGATCACTTCCACCTGGGGCAGCCCCGCGGCTGCCGCTCCACTCCCTCGGGTCACTCTCAGCTGCCTGCTGCTAGAGACCTGAAGTGTCTTGCTGGACCTCAGAGCAGCATTCACTTTCTCATCAGCAGGGGCAGAATTTATGAGGATATCCCCCTGGTGCTGCAGGCTAGGGCCTGGGTCAGGGTCAGGAGACGCAGGCGTCTCAGCTCCCAGGAGAACCACAGCAGGGCCGCTGGTGTCCCTGTGTCTATCCTGGGAAAGGGACAGTTGTAACTCCACCACGGTGCCCTGCTGCCCTGCTTCTGCCTTTTCTCTGACGATGACCTCTTCTGTCAAGGATCCTTCTCGGGAGTCGAGCGTTTGGGGAGCCGTTTGATAGCTCGGGCCTGCTTCCTCTTTTGTACTCCCTATATCATCGGAGCCACTTCTTTGGTCCTTAGCTAGAGGAGCTTGGCTCTCCTCAGGGGCGATAGAGAGCTCTGTGCAGTGGGTCTCTAGGGCCGGGCGAATCTGCAGGGTGGTTCTTTCCACACACTCCTCAGGACTGAAGTGCTCATGGTTTGTGTTTTCAGTTTCAGAGACCACAGCCTCACTTATTTCTCTGGATGGTCTGTACACAGAAAAATAATTCCAGACAGTTCAATCAGAGTGTGTTGCACTGCCAAAGAATTTTTCTGATGTTTATGGCTGAGACAGTACGTGATACAATCAAAATAGTTCCTCCTAATGTCAACTGTAAAATATTGAAAACTAAGTGCAACATGTTTGTGTGATTGTGTAAGGACATTCTAAATAAATTTTTCTTGAGAGCACAGCAGAAGTACTTATAAAAGACTGAAACTGAAATCCATCCTAAATTACTCAACTTTATCACAGGTTGTGATTACATAGGTGTCCTTTATTTGAAATTATTTGTATATTCTGAAACAACCATGTTTGCTCCAATATGACAAAGCACTTCAATACCTTATTGAGCTTTAGTCTAGACATTATAAAATCACAAACATATCCAGCAGCTTCAGATCAATCTTAAATTACAGATACTTCAAGCAATCCTTTTAGAGCCTGTGCTTTCTTGAAAGGAATGGAACAGAAGCTGTTTTTAAGCTCCAGTGTTTGGTAATCAGTGGACCCTGGCCCAGTCCTCTTGTGCAAAGAGAAATCCTTCCATGCTGAATGAATCATTAAGTCATAGAGTATTTATAATCTGAGATGTCTTCCCTCCCTTATTGTAACTTGTCTCTTGAAGCCTTGGCCTTTTAGGATTTCTGAAATCAAACTGTTTCTTTATCTCACAGCTGAAAAGACCAAAGCTGTTCAGCATATGCTTTTGTTTGACTTACCCATTCTCAGTAGGCTTTTTGCAAATTTTGGTTTTGGAGAAGGTGGTGTCAGTTTCTTTTTAAAAGTCTAAACCCTGAATGCTTTTAGCAGAGAAGCGTCATTCACAGAACAGCTGTGGGAGATTCCTTCATTACTTGCATTTGTGTGTGTGTGTTTAAGGCAGCCGCAGTAGCTATCTTTGCCTCTTTTCTGCTCCCTCAAAACACACCCTAGCTAATGCGGACTTTGTCAATGGAAGGGGGAGCTGCTACTTCTACTCTCTCAAAGGAAACTACCTTAGAATTTCTGTGACAGTATAATTTCAGGTCAAAACATTCACTTCTAACTTTTGCTTTGGACTGTATTTGGCAAAACAAAACAAAAAACAGAGTGATAAACACATACAGTTTTCACTATGCAAATAATCTGAAAAGCTCCCTGGTACTATAGTATTTTTTTTTAATATGCTACAGTGTTTTAAAACATGACAACAGAAAATTAGGTCATTCTTTTATAGGAAATGATAAATATACTCTAACAAGCTACATTTGAGGGTAGCAAGGGGCCAGAGAGCCTTGGTCTAGGAAGGGTCTCAAGATAGAAGTAGATTAAATCACTTTGAATTATGTTGTCAAGCAGTTATGAAGCATGGGGCAGGTTCAGTTCCCTCCAGCCTACACACTGGAACACAGGCAAGTGGCCAAGTAAATGGTACCATTTCTTGGTAGTTGGAGTGAATGGTACAGGACAAGTCCGCAACTCACGAACATTAGAGCTGAGGACGTCAGCAGGTTCAAAAGGGCTTTGCATTAGGAACATCCCTAGATGCTGCAAATCCTGGGAGCAGCTTGCGTGTCTGCTGGACACGGCCGCAGTTGCGCCGCGGTGTGCTGACTGCGCGGTGCGATGGGGGTCGGTAGGGGCAGTGCTCAGTGAGAGCTCGGGGTGTCCGGAAGCAAAAGGAAAAGCAGCAGCCATGTCGGGGGCATTGCGAGGAAGCAGCGTGCACTGTGTATTGTGTCAAAGGTGTGTGAGACTCACTTTGTCTGACTTACAATGAATCTGAGTTATGAATGTTCCCCTGGAGTGGAACTCATTTGAAAGTCAGGAGCTTACTGGTAACACGAATAAAAGCCATAAAAGTATGAGAGGAGAGGGATTAAAGCCTAATCACCTTCATTTCAGTCTCTACAGGTTGCACAATTCGTATATTATAGTTATGAAATTATTTATCTTCTTATATACTATCATTTAATACAACTTAAGATAGTGAAAACTCAGTGTTGAAGAGGCTTTTTTTTTTTTTAACACCCCTATGTCCAACCGTCTCTGGACAATAATCCAGGGAAGTCACACTCTTGTCTTCCAGTGAAGATAACAATGCTATGAGAGGTATTTCATTTCTGGAAACACATTCAGATACCAAGAGTTGTGATGGTGCTTATGCTGCTGACTTCCTTTGAGCTGATTTTAATTTGGAATTTTATCTTGAATTTCATCAACTAGCATGTTCATAAAAAAGTCAAAATACTTAGGAGAAAACACAGTAACTATGATTTTAGTTATTTAAGATACAGAGACCTAGTCCATTTACTTTTGAACTTAAATATGGCCTCAAGATTCAACTGAAAACTACCATTAATTTTCCCTCAGGTGCCCCAGACAAGTAGGGTCCAGGTAAACTGGCCTCAGTCATTGAGCTGTTAAAGCCGTTACAAGGGCAGTAAATTAGGAAAAGTCGTTTCCTCCATTTAGGGCCTAAGTCAACTTTTAAAAATGGAACTCTCCAAAAATCAAGACACATATATGACAATAGCAAACACTGGAATTAAACCTGGTAGCCTCTCGGTTAGGTTCCTTTTCAGAGCAAATAGTAGCTTTGTAAGTAAGTGGGCTCCTAAGGCCCTATACACAGAGCGTGGAACATGTGTATTTAGATGGGAGAGTGTGAGACTACATTAGAGATCCTTCATGACTCCATGATTCTGGCAGTGTTGAGTTCATTTTTAAATAGAGATAAATCATACTGAGTGAATATCAGAGGACTGACACTCTGTAAAAGTTAACCTACAAAGTTAAGGCCAGGTTTCGAGGGCTTTAAGATCCTGTGGCGTATTCTCTGACATCTCCTGAAGGCCATACTCCAGGAAGCCAGAACATTACTGCCTAGATAAAGCAGTAGTCAGGATTTTGATTTAAAAGTCAGTGTGGATTGTACTGTGATTTGCACTGTAACAGTCTTATTTCTATTGTGTGTGTGTGTGTGTGTGTGTGTGTGCTTTATCCTTAAAAGTTTTTCTCCATTTTTTAAAGAATAGGGGTATTTGGAGAGATATAATTCACAAGTAATTTGCTTTGATAGTCTCCAATCTTTATTCTTTTTCTTTTTAATTTTTTTTTATTTTATATATTTGGTACTGGGTCTCACTACGCAGCTCAGACTCCTAGTGATCCTCTTGTTTTCAGCCTCCCCAGCACTGGGATTACAGGCATGCACCACCACACCTACCATGTCTCAGTGGCCAGTTCTGCATACCTGGGGTAGGGATGGTGCAGCATGTGGTGCTGGAGATCGTGCCCTTGTCCCTGCACTTGCCTAAGCAGGCACTTAGTCCACTGAACTATCTTACCAGCCCCCAAATTTTTATTTTTTAAACATAAGCTTTTGTCCATGTTCAAATATTGCTTTACTGAAGGTCCTGGTAAGTAGATATATGCTTTCAATTTTTGTTTACTTTTGTTTTCCCTCTCCTCAGTATTTTTTATTCTATGAAAAATTATTATAAAGCTCAATGGTTTAACATTTAAACATTTTTAATTCATTTCCAAATCTTGGAATTATGTCTGAGTAATTCTATTTGTCAGAAAGTCCTGATCTTGGAAAGAATTATTAAATTATGCTTGACATACAGACCTTTCTAATGAAGCAGCCTAAAATACCTGAGATTGTAAACAAATTGGTTGAAAACATAGATTTTTCAAATGAAAGCTCAGTTAAACAGAAAGTTTGAATAGCATTGCTGCTGCAGGGCTTCTGCTCCGCTGCCCTGAACTTCTCGTCACAAGGACCCAGTTCTCTAGTAGATCACAGAACACGCACACAAGAGGGCGGCAATCAGTTCCATCAGTTCCACTTATACTCCAGCGAATGTGTCGTACCTTTTGATGAGCATCTGGAGGGAGTCTGTGATGCTCTCCATGAGTTTGATGACTTCCGGGTAGGTGAGGTCTGCGCACAGGTTGCCGTTGATAGACACCACCTCATCCCCTTCACACAGTCCAGACCCGGAGGCTTTGCTCTGGCTTCGAATCTGCATGGAGGGAAACAGGAAGCAGAGTTACAGCCACACAACTTGGGAAAAAAATCATGCCACCATCTCTGAGAGCCAGAGGTCTCCAAGCTATAATACAAGCCAATTTTTGAAAATTAGGCATATCATATC
This sequence comes from Tympanoctomys barrerae, assembly GCA_002564285.1. Lineage (NCBI taxonomy): Eukaryota > Metazoa > Chordata > Mammalia > Rodentia > Octodontidae > Tympanoctomys > Tympanoctomys barrerae. Next base: position 2,080 of record NDGN011547235.1, on the reverse strand, counting down.
TTTAATGCTTTGGCAAATCTTGGGATTTTGTCCCTGCATTTCCCAAATGTCTCAGAACCAAGCCTGTCTGATCTGTTTCAGGAATTTCTTTTATTAGCTTTTAGTAGTACATATTTGTGATGCATAATGAATACATTCATTGTGGGGAGTTGGTACATGTACAAAATTCATCTTAATCCTTTCCCTTTCCTCTTCCCTTCACTTTCTCCCATCTTCCTTCAGTTTTTAACTCACATGTTTACCTGTACAACCATTTTCATACTTCTCACCACCTCCCAAACGCACCCCACTCTCTAATCTACTACATGGTACCATGTCAACATAACACTTAATAGAAGAAAAGAAAATTAGGTCAACATAAAAGAATCACTGGCATAGCCTGGCATAGTGGTGTGCACCTGTAATCCCAGAAGTCAGGAGGCTGAAGCAGTAAGATCATGGCAAATTCGAGACCAGAATGGGCTACAAAGTGAGCTCAACACCAGCCTAAACTGCATAGTGAGACCCTGTCTCGAAAGGATGAGAGAGAGAAAGAGAGAGAAAGAGAGAGAGAGAGAGAGAGAGAGAGAGAGAGAGAGAGAG
>NDGN011547232.1:0-13113 GCA_002564285.1 Tympanoctomys barrerae | reverse complement strand
TACTAATAGTGTTTGGACAAGATATCATGTCTGCATCTTGTACTATGAATAACTACTACAAAGGCAACAATACACAATGTATTAATTATTGTAACTGTCCTACTAATCTGTTTTGAAAATCTCATTGCTATTTGTTTCTCAATAAAATTAATTTAAAAAAGAAACTTTTCCAGTTCTTCATAAGGTCTTACAAAAAGATCAAGGGAATACTCCATATCCATTTTGTGAAGCAAGCATTTACTCTGTCATTAATGCACACACAAAAAAAAACACACACGCACACATACACAAGACATTACACCAAAGAGAAATTATAAACCAATATTCTCAACAAAATATTAGCAAATAAGATCCTATTACATATGAAGTTATAAACAATGACCAAATGTAATTTGTCACAGGCAGATAAGGCAGTATGAGCATTCTAAATTCAATCCATGTAATCTATCACATCTAAAGATAGAATAAGGAAGATCATATGATTTTATTAATAGAAAAACAACAAGCATTTGACTAAATCTAACATCTAAAACTCTCAGTAAACTAGCAGTAGGGCCTTTCTCATCTAGATAAAGGACATGTACAACAAACAAACAAAAACCGCAAGCACCATAGCTAACATCTTCTTTAATGGAGGAAAATGGAAGCTTCCTCCCTAAATTTAGGAGCAAGGTCAGGATAACTCTTCTCTGCATTCTTACTGACATCACACTTCAGCTCAACTAGTGAAATAAGAGAAGAAATGAAAAGGCACAAAAGTTGATAAAGAGGGAATAGTGTCTTTGACACAGGCAGCTTTTTGTAGCTATTCCAAATAATTTTTAAAAACAAAACCTCCCTGAAACAAATAGTTGAATATAGTATGGTTATAGGGTACAAAGTTAATACATAGCAATAAATCATTCTATATATGTAACAAGTAATTGAAGTTAATTTTTAAGTTACTATTTATAGTACCATCAAAAAAAAATACTCAACTCAAAATGGATTACAGACCTAACATAAAAAGCAAAATGATAAAAATTTCTGGAAAAAATGTAGGGAAAAAAGTCTAGTGACCTTGAATTTGCCAAGTAATGAAAGGAGATGTACATAGACACTATAGTCTAATTCATCAAGAATTTTTCCACTGGGAGTATAGGTTAATGGTTTTTATGCTATTATTTATGGATATTGGAATTGAATAAATAAGTATGTAAATGGATGATAGATGGTGGGAGGCAGATTTCTCAGAACTAGTTGGGATATTAACAAAGAAAAGAAGCCACAATGATCCATGTAGCAGTGGATTAGACTTGGGGCCATTAGTATGAACTCATGTTGCTAAGTATAAGTCAGAATGATTAATACAAAAATATGTATACGTATTTGTATATATAGGAGGTAGTAAAGGCACATGTATTTCTTTGCTCTGTCAGTTGAGAGGCCATAGAGAAACCACTCCCCAGCATTACAAGCACATTTAAGTGCTCAAGCATTGATTTCTGGTGTCAATCTATAATAGAAGGTACCAGAGTTCCTTGAGGAAATGGCGGATTCTAGAACTAGAACAGAAAATACATGAGATGAGCATAGAGAGTCTTGTGGTACCAGAAAGTAAGAAAATTCATCAAGCAAAAATAGAAAACAGCCCAATGAAAATACACTTACAAAAATCTCACATCTTTGGAGGTATGTCAGAGACACATCTGTACCAACAGAAAATGCCCCTAGAGGCTAAAGCTGAAACACCTGGAGCAACAAAGGAAGATGAGAGTATGGTCTTACAATCCAAACTACAAAATTAACATCCATGATTCAATCTGATATAAGAAAATGATTGAGTACATAAGTGAAGGTGAAAATAAATCTCCCATGAAGAAAAATCTAAGTCACTACATATAGATATTCCACTCTCAAGGAGCTGGAGCTTCAACTCCATTCACATGGAGGATGGGAAGGGAGAGACTACCATGAGAAACCTGAGATATGAGGTGATCAAGGTCAATGGTTCTTCAGGTTGGTAGTGTGTGGCCTTAATAGAATGTGGCGATAGTAGCACTTTGACCTCTATGTTCCACTTCCCCTAAAGCTGTAACTCCAGTATAATCATGAAAAAACCCTCAGATAAATCTATATAAATGAATACCCTACAAGATAACTGACCATATTCTAAAACTATTAAACCATCAAAAATATGGAAAGATCAAAAACTAATACAGACAACCAGGTCCTATGGAGATAGGATGACCAAATGCAATATGATAATTTGGATGTTATTATAGTTTAAAAAGCACCACTTTCTTACTTTCTATCCCCCAAAATGCGTTGAGGGATGAATCTGTAATACTGCCATATACATAGGTAGGGCCTGGTAAGATAACTGAATCACAAAGGCTTTAACTCCCTTAGTGGCCTGATACACCAATGATATCATAATATGATGGCACTGCAGGGAGATGGTGGAAAGAAGAGATGGGACTCAGTGGAAACAAGCAGATCTTGAGGGGGCCTTGAGCATGACTTGGAGACTATGTTTAGTCCCCATCTTCTTCTGCTCTCACTCTCACACCCTCCATGCGGCTTCCTGTCTTCCATGATGTGGGCCTATTTCCTCCCCATACCCTTTTGCTTTGATGTTCAACCCTACCAAGCAATGGAGTCTGCCAACCATAGACTGAAACCTCTGCATCCATGAGCCAAAGTAAACTGTTTTTACTTTAAATTGTTTTTCTTTGATATTCAGTCACAGTAGAGAAAACAGATTATGGAGCAATAAAAGAACATAAACGCTCTAAGAAAACATGAATAAAGTGTGTAAAGTATTGACTTTAGTAAAACAGTGTTAGTGTTACTGATTGTCTTATTGAACATGCAAAATGTACCATAATAAGGGAAGCTCCCAATAGGAAGAACAGTATGAGGTGTAAGGGGATCCTCTGTCTGGAGTGCTTCAAATATAAATGTTGGGGAGTTTTTTGTTTGTTTTTGTTGTTGTTGCTGGTGTTTTTTGAGACAGAGTCTCACTATGTAGTTTAGGTTTTCTTTGAAATCACTATATAGTTCACGCTGAACTCAAACTTGTGATGATCCTCTTGCCTCAGCCTTCCAAGTGCTGGGATTACAAGCATATGTCACCATACCTGGTGCCAAAAGTAATATTTTAAATTAAATACACAAACACTTCTTAACAAAATATTGGTGAAGAACTAAGCAGGCAGCTACATAAGATACAGTGAAGGCAAAGGAGAAGACTAGGAGAGGAAACTCAAGACCCTGTTCTGCTTTGAGCTTTTACTGATTGGCTGCATGACTCAACTGCTTGTAATCTCCTAATAAAAAAGGTAATATAATTCATGAGATCAGAAAACCTGACTATCTTGTTTAATCACTGTATCCCCAGTGCCGAAAACAGAAGCATAACATTGTAAATAATCAGCAGCTATTTATTGAATGAATGAATGAATGAATGGAATGGAATGGAATGGAATGAATGAATGAATGAATGAATGAATGATGGGAAGGGGAAGAGGGCTCCCAGACCGTCAGGCAGTATACTACACTCCCCACCCAACCCTCTAGGCACTCCACCAAATAACACAGGATGTACAAAAGATTATTACTTTCTTCCATTTGATAGCAAGGACATTCTGACAGAACTAATATTTCTTGCCTGTGTTCAGCCAGAAAACAACACAAGGAAGATCAAACCAAGCTGTGTAACCCCAGACTCCACACATGTAACCTGTGCCCTGAAACTCCTAATGTAGCAATAACGTCAAAGAAATTTGCACTTCTCAGTTCTTCTGAGATGTACAGCTTCTGTGCCATGATGGATTACATTAGACTACCTCTAGAGTCCATTCTATAATGACAACTGTGGGACTCCAAGCAAAAGAATTCTCTCCCTGTAAGGCTTTCCCTAGCATAGTTGTTGCTGTTTGCCACGTACCTCCACCCCAAACCATTTATCTCCATCCCAACTTTAGTTGGATAAAAACACCTCGTTAATAACTTGTCTTTCTCTGGATCCTTCAAGTGAGACAAAGAGACGAAGATAAATGCATGAACTCTGTGTTCACTTTTGTGATAAGAATATCTTGTCCTGACACACACAGGCCTGGGATTACTCAGGGGTTCCAGTGAAAGAGTAATAAGGTGGGGGTGAGGAGTAGGGAGAGTGAGAAGTAACAGAACAGAGGTCTTTCCCTTTAAACCCTAGGATGACAAAAAACAGCTCTACCCAGATAGCATCAGAAAAGTGCCATTCAAGTAAGATCCTTATGTTGGAGTTTCTGGGTTTTGTTGTTGTTACTTTACCCCTAAGTTCAGACCTTATTGTAACATAATGACTATACAGTAAGATAAAACTCAGAGAAAATGTCAGGTTGCAAAGGAGAAAGCTTTTATTCAAATTAAACATCTTTGATGCTAGAAAAAAAATTGTAGGGTAGAAGTCAATTGCTATTTTATAGCAATAATCAAATTGCTACATTATTCCTTAAGTATAGAACAATTTTTTAAAAGGAGAAAGCAAGTAACATAAGCCAGTCATCTCTGGTGTTTTGAAATGAGCTGCTATTTTAGTGGAAAGTGGGGCATTCAATATGGGATCATGACAAAAGCTAGCATCCTTCCCCATGTACTCTGTGAATGTCATTTGAATTTTTAAATGATTTTACAGTTTTTAAAGTAATTGCAAACTCCACACATTTTTCCCTGAGTAATAAAACTGCAGGAGATGTTTGCAAGTCATAATGTTCTATAAATGGTTCCAATTTTATGGTTGTACTATAAACTCTATTAGGCAATCCAAAAGCTAGTCTGTTTCATTCAGTGCTGCTTTCAGAGTCTCCAAAATAGATAGTTAGGCTCTGTAAACAGGATACAAGCAGTCACGGAATCACTGTGGGACAGGATCTACACGTGGACTCTTCAGAACATTTTGTGTCTCTTCAATTCCAGGCATTTAAAATTAAATTGTTAGGAGAACACAGTCAAGGCTCCATTCTTCAAAGGCATTCAGTAGGCAAATAGACTCTGATGTCACATTCCAACCAACCAACAAGGATGACTAAGGAGACCCATATGGTGGAGTAGATTAAGCATGTGACAACTGCCTTGTTCTCAAGAGACAGCTCTGTTTTTGTGCAAGAATACTTCAGCCAGGATCCAGGACTGCTTTGCACAAATTCCTGAGCTGTGATAGTATTATTTGTGCTATTATTATTGCAATATTACAAGGACCAGGAACTTTGCTAAGCACTACAAATGAACTGTTTGTGCTCCTCTTACAACCCCTTAGACATTGCTAGATGAGAAAATTGAGGCTTGGAGAGGTTAACTTCTAAGGATTCCTTGGTTCCAGGTAAAACAGTTAATTTTTCTGTGTCTAATGCCAAACCATTAGCCACTCTATAAAGTTTTATTTCTAGATGGGACATAATCCCTTTAATCTCAAGCAGACAATAAAATGTCTTGACTCAGTCTTGTATGTATTATATCACACACCATGAATTCAGTGTAGCCAAAACAAGGACAATGGTAATGAGGAGCTAGAGACACCCACTTTACTGAAGCAGGCACTTTTCTAGGCACAATACAAGAGGAAATTGGTTTGTTCCTTACCACAGCTCCCAGCAGTAGACTCCATTAGCCCGTGTTTTGCAGAATAAGAAATCTGATGCTTAGGAAACTAAAGGTTTCTTGGATTGCATGATTGATAAGCAGAAGAACTATGGCGTGAAATCCTATCAGATTGCTTTTCCACCACATCACACTGTCATTACTATCCTTACAGATTAACAGGATTAGAAGCTTCAACTTTTCTCCAGCATATTCTAAAATCTGAGTCATCCTTAAGTCCTGAATATGTTGTGCATGGAATATATAGGGAGTCCTAGTGGGTCTGATTGAGTCTTTATCACCCTCATAAGCCATTCTGACTCCTCCTGAGACCATAAGGAAAACTTTCTAAGACCAAGGGTCAAATTTACCCTCTTATTCTAAGAATCCATTGTTTGTTTGTTTGTTTGTTTAAAATACAGATTGAAAACATAAATCCCATCTTCCAAATTACCTATGACAAATAATCCATGTTCCCATTTTGTCTTACTCTTGTAGGCATTCATTAGCTCTGTCTCCTTCATGCTTTTCCCTTCTTGCTCATAAAACTGGAATAGCAGCCCTGATCTATGTTGCAATCTAAGTCTCAAAAACTAAAAAGATAACTCTGATAACTTCATTTTGTATCTTGGATCCAGATTTGTATGAGATGTATTAATCAGCTTTCTCCTATGTGAGCTAAATGAACTCCCCTTTTTGCTTACATTATGACTTCAGATTGGTTGATTATAAATAACACAACCCTGAGCTGCCTGCTTCACAACTTCAAGACCAAGTAATAATTTCAACTGACAGTTGCCATTATTCCCCACCCCTACTCACACCCTCTCCTCCAGGGGCCTCCTCAGCATTTCCAAGTAGGGAGCCCATGGATGTGCACTTTTCCTAAAAAAGAATCATATTCACGAACTTAGCAGACTCTCTGAAAATATTACAAACACAGACAGCATGCTCCCAAATTAGCTACATCAAGACTGAATCATCATAATTGCTTTCCTTTTCCCTGGCCTTATGACCAGTTCTCTTAGATCAGTCTGCACCTTTACACCCTTCTTTTGCTTTGAAGATTAAAGACTGAGGTATGTAAGGTGTTCAATATTGATAGCCATGAGTGTGAGAAGTGCTATATACTCCAGTATAAGAAAAGCAGCCAAAGCAAGAAACAGAATAGTAAGGACATGAAACTTTATTATGCAAAACAAAGACTAATATAAAAGTCATCAAAAGGAGGTAGAATTTTCTTTAAAACTACAACAACAATCATGTATCCAATGGCTTCCTTGCCATTTGTGCAAGCATCTCAAATAGAATTCTTGATGAGATTATCCAATTCCACTGTAATTTAGTCTTTCACACCTCAGTCAAGAACACCATTATTTACCTACTTTTTCATGTTCCAAACCTTAAAGCCTGTCCTGGGTTGAAGTTTGCAAATGCCATACAGGACACATATTGTATAATTTATAATGAATCATACAAAGAATTTCATACAAAGAGTGCAGGAAATCTGTCCACATACTAAAGACCAAAGAATCCAGCTTAGGGCCTGAATCCAACAGAAATATCCTGCATAAGTCCAGCTGAAGACCTCAAGCTCATAACAATGCATTCTCAGAGTCCAACTTCAGGCCTACAGCCCATGACAATGTCTCATGCAATCCTCTTTCATGGATTTGTGCTGGGAAGGCCCAAAGTTCAGTGCTGAAAACTAGAAAGTCTGTGTCAGCAGGATGAAGGATCTGTGCTAGCAGCCTGAGAGATCTGAACTGGAGCCACGAAACAATTCTCAAAGTAGGAACCAGAGCTCTTCCCCAAAGTACCACAACCATCCTCAGCAAGGTCCTAATCTTCTCCATTGGTGAGGAAAGCTGCTGAGTCCCCATCAAGAAAGCCAACACAACAAGCTTTTCCAGGAGACTGAACAGTGCACCATCTTCCCCTTGGAGTCAGGAAGGGATGCTCAACAAGAGGAATAGGGCTTCCCCAAAACTGAAGCATATCCATTCTCAGTGACAACGATGTACCTCAAGCTCCTTTGATGATGACAACAGCCAACTTCATTAGGGAAGCCATCATGTCAACCTCCTCCAGGAAAACCAACAGCTTCCTATAGCCTCCCTAACAATTCCTAACACCTTCCAACAGCTTCTTACAGCTTTCCTTCTTCTCTAGTCTGCCTCTTACACTGCTGGCAACAATCCTCAGGTGGGCCTCCCATACCCAGTACCACTCTGGTTCAATTCAGCTGAGTAGTACAAGTTGACCCCCAGTTGCCAATCCACCACAAAGCTATACATTTTTTAGTTTTCCCTTTCTCTCACACCCACATCCATCCAGCAGGTCCTTCCAGGGTACCTTCAAAGTGTATGCCTACCCAGATTATTCCTCACACCCTTCACTGCAAGTACTGAAGGAGAAAGCCCCCTCATTTGTTATATGCAGTTGCCCTCTAACTATTCTCCCTATATCCCCTCTTGCCTCCTAGAATCAGTCCTTCATCCAGAAAGCAAAGTGATCTTTGAAAAATGAAAACCAGATGATTTCTCTCTGGCTTCTAAACTTTCATTTGCTTTCAAACACACACACAGTACAAAATCAAAATTCTTTAACTTGGTCTGCAAGGGCACATGTGCCTGCCTGCTTCTCTTTCGGACTTATCGTCTACCAGTCCTGCCACCCAGTATCCGCTGTCTGCTATAAACATATGAAGTTCTTATGCTACTTCTTGAAGTTCTTTCCTTCCTCAGGGTCCTTGAACATACTCTGATCTCTTCCAGGAAATCAACTGTCCACTTATTCATGTGGCAAACTATCTCTCCTCTTCAGAGCTTTGCTCAACTGGCATCTCATCAGTGAAAAGTTCCCTCTCCACAGTTTCATCCCAAGACTCCCCATCTGCTGCTTATGAACCTAGGCATTCTTTTATCTTGCATTACATTCTAAATGACACATACTATATTATGTATTTATCTTTATTATCCAGTTCTCTATTCCACTCACTGATATACAAGATCCATGAAAACAAGGAAGTTGCTTTTTCACCCTATCTTCCATGCCTTGTATGTGGTTGTCTCATAGCAGGATACAATGGACATTGTTTTAACTAAGTAATGAGCAACTAGCAACCAACTTCAGCTATATTATCTCACAGCTCCCATTTTCACCCTCTTTCTGCCATGCCCTTGGGAAAATACATCAGTCTCTAACATATCCCTGAAGATATAGATTAGTTCATCCTAGAAAGAAATCATTAGAACTCATGTTTCCTGAGAATTCACATGAGGAACTTTGATTACATGGAGCCCTTCACTCATTATGCCTGGTGAATTCTCATGGCAATAAGAATGCTGTGAAGAAGTTAATTATAGTTATCCCACTTTAGCAATGAGGAAACTAAGGTTTCAGGGTCACATGTCCAAAGGTCTATGATTTAGAAGAGTCAAAATTGAACTCCGGTGTCTGATCTCCATATCCCCTTTAGTCTTAATGTACTGGACAAGTTTCTCAGAGTTTAAAAAAAAAAATAGAAACAAGAAAGCAGCCTGTTCTAAATTTTTTAAGCTCTTCATATATTTTGTTTGGCTTTTAAAGAAGACACGGTAAAAGAGAGCAAAAACAATGTGAAACATTTCCACTGTGTTCATTTATAGTTATCCTTGTAATACACAGCACACAGGGAAACCACAGTGAATTTTAATAGTGCTATTTACAAGGTGATAATAGGATTATTAAGAAGAACGATGATTGCAATAGTCATAAAACACAAGAAAAATGTCACCTTTCTTCAATCTCATCCCCATACCTCTAGAACCATATAGATGGCCTAATTTGGTGGTGGTGACTTAATAGGCCCGGCTACTGGGAGGCCCAAGCTAAACATTCCTCATTCTACTTGTGGTTGGCACTGCTAGGCATGGGCAGAGTGTAACTATGAAATCTGTGGTACCTGGGAGTATAGAAGGCAAAGAGGCAAAAGTGAGGTTGGTCACTGAGTTCAAATTCCCACCTGTAGGCCTCCCAGCTTAACGTAACCACGCAATCACAATGTAGAGCCTGTGCACTAGGCTTATTCTGAGTGCTCTCAGCCAGCCACACCGCCAAGCACCCATGAACACTGCTGATTCAGACTCCAGCCATTCCCACATCTTTTCTACTTGGGGAAATGTTGAAAGGAAAATATTCTCTAGACAAAGAAATCAGTTATGATGTTATGGCCTGCATCCAAGACAATAACATGGATACCTTAATAATGCAGTGCTTTACTAAGCACATACCAAAGACCATATTTTCTGCTAAGTGACATTGACGTTCAGTTGGGTAAGTCATGGTCCTAGCATGCATGTAGTTCAGAGTCCATAGTGGTAGAAAGCCTTCTGATAACACATTGCCCATAAACTAAATTGTTAAATGTTATAATATGGGTGCAAGCAAAGTCCCAAAGAGCACAAATTGATTTCATTATTTTGTGCATGTCCTGAGCAACACATTCACATGGTGTTTTTATTTTCCATTATGTAGACAATTAGTTTCTATTATTCATTTTTAAATTATGTTATCTTTGTTAGCCTCACCTCACTGATGGCTTGGATTAAACTAAAGGGAAGAAGCTAGTTGATTGGTGCCCTTTACCTCTTATTTTTTAAAGTCTCTGATAGTATTGGGTGATTTTACATTTTTCTTAACATTTATGAATTTTTCTTTTTTGCATTTATCATAATCATGCACTAAATTTTACAATAATCAATGTATATAATTATGGTAAGCTTTAGAATAAGTAAAATTGGTGTCCTGTTAATCTTTTGCTTTCAAAATCAGCTGTTCCCCTATAATAAAATATTGCATATGTTCTTTTTTACTGATTGCCTCTCTGTAGTTTTCCATACAAACTACCATAATCTGTTAAAAAAAATCTTCTAGTTAATTTAATTTTACTTTTTTTTTCTTTTTTGTTTCAGACTTTTCCTTTTCCTTTCTCATTTCCTTTTCCACTAAATTAGAAGCCAGACGGGCTGTCCACCAGTGGGCAGAGTGCACACCCATCTCTGAGGAGTATCAGTCGTAGAGATCACAGTGGGACTCCAGAGCCCTGGTGGTGGTGGGGTGCTCATAAGCACTGAGGCTTCATTTTTTTAAATTTGCCTATAGAGAATGAAAAACTGTTTGCATGTAGTTTGAGAGTATAATGGAATAATGTGGATAAATATGCCTCTAAATTGTGAAGCAGATTAGCATATAAAGGTGGATGTGCATGGAAGCCAGATAAGAAGATTGACCTGCTACCTGACACAAGCAGAGCTCCATTGTTATAAGCGACCTGATTTCCAAAACAACCCTTTACCACAACATGGTGATGTTTATTCAGACTAAAAACAAACCTAAGGCATTAAAATTCTTACACCACCCACCTCAAAAAAATGTTACCAAATAAAAGCAATAAAATAGCATAGGATTGTTTTAGTGACTGCTATTTAGCTAGATGTTGAAAACTCTGAACTTTAAGGTATCTTGCCATGTCCCTACAAAATGACTCTAAAATTTTCATCAAGAAGATGTCTCTTTCAATCAGATTTTTACACTAAAATAAATGCTGCTTTCAGAATGCATTTGGTGAAATGGATATACTAATCAGGAGAAAAGTGAAATAGCCAAGCGAATCAGACATTCCATCTTAGTCCACGCAAGACCTGCCCAGAAGCAACAATAAAGTCTTGCCAGAAAGTCTGATGTTATCACTGGGGAAATCAAAATGTCTTGAGCCATGTTTTGACTCTCCTCATGGAAGAAAGTGTGCTGTACCCAGAAACTGATTCTAATGCAAGGCTTAGGCCATCTGCAAGATTTTTCAGAATCAAATTGCTCTAAAATTACATGGAGACAATCGCATTTGGGGTTGCCGTCACTCACTATTTTCAATTACTAAAAGAGTAGACAATTTCAGCTGCTTGGATTTCTCTGCTCAATAAAAGCAATTCACAGTTACATTATTTTTTTAATTGATCTCCATTCATTAGTGCCAAATGAGAGAAATAATTGGGCTCTAATTACTCTGGCATCTGACTAAGTAGTAGTATAATTTTCCATTTGGCTCCAAAGTATTCTCAATAATTAAGTCATGTCTCTCCTGCTATCTAATTTAAGAACCTGAAAGGAATGAGTGAAAAAATTTTACAAAACTTAATCACAAGTCTTATTGATATGCAACTTCTTTCTTATATTGCAGCTTCATTTTGATTTTAATTAGGAACTGAGGCATAATGCTAAGTTCATGGGAAACGAGAGCAAATGGTGTGCTGCATTGAAGGCCCCTCTGCTGCTTATCTGGGATGCAAATTCCGTGCTTACAAGTGTTTATTGCTAAACTGGACAGAAAAGTCTATAGCATCCCATAGCATGCATTCGTGTTTGTGTTTTGATTAACATCAGTTTGATTACAGTCCAATCCTTTCTGAAACCTGGATGATGATATAATGGGACTAATTATGATAGTTATTAACTTATATTTATATACCCCTTCCTGGTTCTCAAAACACTTTAGGTGGATTATCTCATAGGAACCAGAGAGGAAACATAACTTCATGCTTCAGACATCAGAGGGCCTGGGTTGTAACATGGACACCACCATTTCCCAGCTTAGTACAACCTTGGGCAAAGAAGCGCACCTCTCTGTGGCTCATTTTAGTCAACTAGCATGTCTCTTAAAGGACTGTCTGTGAAGACTACATATGTCACCACACTTAGACCGCTGATATTCTGTACATTCTCAATAAATGGTAGCAAATGGTTGAGTCAGGAAAAAATATAAACCCCAAATGAAATAATATGTATAGAACAAAGGTTGGCAAACTAGTAGCTCAGGGACCTAATTCAGCTTGTTGCCGATTTTTATATGGCTTATGAGTTAAGAATGGTTTTCTTTTTTAAATGATTGGAAAAAAGCAAAAGAATAAGAGTAATTAGTGACATGTGAACATTTTATGAAATCCAAGTTTGTAGGGTCCATGAGTAAAACGTGGCTGGAACGTAGCTGCACCCACCACACACATACTGTCTATGTGCTGTCACACTGCAACGACAGAGCCAAATAGTTATAGCACAAGCTGCACATCCTAAAAGGCTGAAAGAATTTCCTATCCTGCCATTTACACAAAAAGTCTAAGGACTCCTGCTGTAGCTATTAAAGTATGTTGCAAGAAGGGGATTCCCAAAGTCATACAAGTAGAAAAGATAGGGACAGAAATCTATTCTTAATTGTAGGAAGAAGGGATTAGGGTGGTATACAAACAGATCTGCTTGGAATTCTGTCTTCAACAGTAATTTAATCTAGGTAATCTAGCACAAGTTACTTAAACCCATGTGTTATGGTTTGTGTCTGGTTGTCCCCCCAAAGCCTCATGCAGTCATAGGGTGAAGACTTCTAGAGTTTGTGTTAACTCATGATCCACTGGAATTATGTGTGATCCAAGGCTGGGATTATGGATCTTAGTACTGCTGGGATTACCCATAGGTGGG
>NDGN011547228.1:1149-12494 GCA_002564285.1 Tympanoctomys barrerae | reverse complement strand
AGAGCTCCCTGGCTCCCAGATGCAGGCAGGTTCCTACTGCCCACTGAGGCTGGGAGGCCTGGTGTGGAGTGGCGACAGACACACACTGCTGAAAACAACACGAGAGTCCCCTGTACGTGTGGAAGGCTTGGGGCAGGCTTTCCAGGTCTACAGCTGCTGCTGCGCAGGAAGGCTGATTTCAGAGCCAAGGCCGAGGAGCCAGGGGGCAGCCCTCCTACTGGGGCTCAAGCTAAAGGGATAGTGACAACAGGGTTTCCCTGAGGACAGGACCACTTAGGTTGTGTGTCCACAGCAGCCAGTGACATGCATGGGGTCACTGTGGTCCAGTGTCACCCACATAGCATCCGTGGCCCTTGGGCCAGGACGGAACAGCTCTCCTGTCTCTTGCTGTCTGTCCTACTGCGGTATCCGAGGTGAACCCTTAGAATCTTTGGACTTTACACATTTGGGAAACAGCAACTGGCATTAGAACCAATTTGGCTCTGATTTTTAAAATGAGAACAAAGGGCTAGGATAGCTTGGTGGGCTAAGCACCTGCCTGGCAAGTGCAAGGACCCAGGTTCAATCCCCTGTACTGCATGCTGTGCTGGTCCCGAAACCCTGGGTGCACCCTGCCAGCTGCAGAAACTGGGCATGGTGGTGCACGCCAGTAACCTCAGTGCTGGGGAGGCTGAGACAAGAGGATCACTAGGAGTCCAAACTGCTAGTGAGACCCCGTACCAAACAAACAAACAAACAAACAAACAAATAAGAGAATGAGAACAAAACAAGACCAACACACGTCCACACTTGTGGTGCCAGGTTGAGTACCATCACAGTACTGGGACAGAACTCTGTGGCTTCTCTTGGCACTGATGTCAAGCCAGCCACAGCGGATGTCAAACCATTAGGGCACCTTTCCGTTGCTAACTTTTCCATCCCCCCGGGGGCTCGCAGGGATTTCTGCAAGTTAACAACCAGCCACTAGGATACATAGACCTTTGTACTCCTTATCTTCCTTGAATGGAAATCACTTAAAATTTTTAATGACATAAGCCTCATGTAATTTATTTTTTAATTTTAATGTATTTGGTACAGGGTCTCACTACGCAGCTTGGACTTGTAGCGATTCTGCTGTTTTCAGCCTCCCCAGTGCTGGGATCATAGGCGTGTGCCACCACTCCAGGATTCAGTCGCCAGCCCAGCATGACTGGGGGCAGGGCTGGTGTGGCACGTGGTGCCTGGGGTCGATCCTCGGCCCCAGCACTTGCCTAAGGAAGTGCTAAGTCCGCTGAGCTACCTCACCAGTCCAGTCCCATGTAATTTTTATGAAATTTAAATGACAGAAACATCTAAAGCGGTCTTGCCCTGTCTCTGCTTCTCCGTCCACTCCTCAGAAGCAACGCTTCTTGTAGTGCTCTGCCTAAACTCACGCACACGCCTCCTGGCACGCAAGGCCCACTTTTTACCAAAGCCAGGGCCTTAGATGTATTGCCCAGCATCTGGCTTGCACACCCAGCCACAGGTCAGGGCGGGGCTGTCCACTAACACACAGACCTCCTCTTCCAAAGCAGTTGCTTCTCCTTGGGAACAGCTTTCATCGTCCCAAAACGAACTCCGCTGATAGTCTTAGGTTGTCTTCAATTTCTTATCAATTCTGTGTCATACTTTACTGTAAATAACAGATCCTCGGGCTGTAAACTCCTTCAGCTGTTTTTCTCAGCCCTTTTATGTGGCTTTATTTAATGGGTATTCTCAGTCCAATTCCTATAGCAAAGTTTTCATTTCAAAAGGTGGTTGTTGGGCTGGGGCTGTAACTTAGTGAGTCTCATTACTAGTACTCCAGAAACAATCTGCTGCAGTGAATTATGTTTCAGTCTTTTGACCATGGTGAAAACTGGCTTTAGATACTTAGATTTTGAACTGGCATTACTTGCTCCAAATTTTCAACTCATTCTGTAACTGAAGCTCAGTTCTTGCAGAAAGTGCATGGTGTAAGTAAGGCAATTCAAACTGTGTATTAAGGGCTGGTGAGATAGCTCAGCAGACTAAAGTGCCTGCTTAGGCAAGCTTAGCAAGCAGGGACTGTGGTTCAATCCCCGGCACCACAGGCAGCGCCTGCCCTGCTCCCAGGGAGGTCTAAGCTGCCCACAAACAAAAACAAAACAAATTGTGTATTAAGTTCCTAAGACAAGCTAGGGAATTCTACGCTAATATAAGGAAGGAGAGAGCTGGAGGGCCTTGCATTTCTACACCAGCACCAAGGACTTAGTTCTTCTAACTCAAATAGCAAGGCACACACTGAGCTGGTCGTCAGTTTCCCAGGCCATTTATCCATCCCAAGAAGAAATCAAGCTATCCCTTCCCTTCTTCCCATAACCTCCATGAGTCGTGCTATTTTCCTTTTTTGAAATTCTCATCCTATGCTTTGTTTTCTATTCTTTTCCTTCAAAATGGGCAATGAAGTAGCAAAGTTTTGTGATCTTTTGAAAAAAATTTTTTTAAGAAATTTGTTGTCGATACAGGGTCTCACTATGCAGTTCAGACTGCTGGTTCTCCTCCTGTCTCAGCCTCCCCAAAGCTAGGATTATAGGCGTGCACCAACTTGCCCAGTTTCAGTGGTCAGCACTAGCACGGCATGCGGGAGCAGGAATCGAACTTGGGACTTTGTGCTTGCCAGGCAGACACTTAGACTGCAGAGCTACTTCCCAGCCCATTTGTGCTTTGTTTCCCTGATGTTCTGAGATTCTGTCTATCCTTTTCATTTTGTTTCAAGAGCTTCTGTTAGCTATTATTTTAGGGTACATGTACAGCCCTCAATATTTCTAAGCATCTTTTTTAAAACCTGAGACTACCTTCATTTTACTTTCCTCTCTTTCTTTCTCTCTCTTAATTATTTGCTACAAGGTCTCACTATACAGCTCAGACTCATAGCGATCCTCCTGTTTTCAGCCTTCGCAGGCATGTGCCACCAGGCCTGGTCTTGGTGGCCACTCAGTGTGCCTGGGGCCAGGGCCAGTGCGGCCTGTGGTGCCAGGGATCAAACCCCAGTCCCTGTGCTTGCCTCAGCAGGCACTTAGTGGCCCCGGGTGACAGTCCTTTTAAAAGTGTTGTGCTGCTTCCTTCTGATTTTGATGGCTTCTGATGAGAAATCTGCTGCCTATGTTCTGCTCTCCGTGTGAGGAAGGTGTTGTTCCTGTGATCGCAAAAGAGCCTCCTTAGCTTTCAGACATTTGGGTACTACACGTCTTTTCACGGATTTCTCTACATGCGCTCGTTCTGTTTGGGGCACATCTAGTTTCTGGAATCTGCAGCCAGGTCAAGTGTGCAAGTTTTCATGCATTATGGCAGATCTCCTTTATCATGACTTTGTTTTACATGATTTAGTTACCTGTGGTCAACTGTGCTCTAAGGATAAATATTACATGAAAAATTCTGGAGGGAATCAATGCGTTTCCAATTATGTGCTCTTCTGAACAGTGTGCTAAGATGTTGGAGCATCCTGTTCCACTCTGCCTAGGACATGAACGACCCATTTGGCTAGCATAGCCGCCCTGTATATGCTACCCTTCCGTTAGTCATTTGGTGGCTGTCTCAGTCACCAGGTTGCCTGGCATGACGTTGTATTGCATGCAGATAGGATTCAGACTTATCCACAGATTCAGGCATTTGCCAGAGGTCTTGAGATGAGCTTCTGCAGAAGAACTTATTGCTGTATTTTTGGGTGGTTTTTCAGTCCTACTGTCTTTGTCCTTGCTGTCTGGAACGTTGATGATATGACTGTAACATCTTTTGTTATAATGCCACATTTTCCTGAGGTTTTATTCATTTTATTTCTCTTGTTCTATTTTTCTTGTTTTTCAGATTGTATTATTATCTTGATTGTTCTTTTTTCTTTTTTGAAACAAGGTCTCACTATGTATTTCAGTCTAGCCTAGGCCTTGGATTCACTGTGTGGCCCAGGTTGGCCTTGAACTCTCAGCCATTCCCCCGCTTTGGCCTCCCGAGTGCTGGGATCACAGGTGTGCACCACCACATCTGGGCTATATTCTCATTTTCAAGTATGATTTGTTTCTTTCCCCCCTGTATTCTGCTACTGGGCTCATCATGTGAATTTGTTTATTTATCTATTTTGTGGAACCAGGGATTGAACTCAGGCACTTGAACTTGCCAGGCCAGCGCAAGGTCCTGAGTTCAATCCCCAGTACCAAAAAAGAAAGAAAGAAAGAAAGTCTCAGCAGAGCTATCAGAGACATTAAAAAAACATAAAAGGGACCAGCAAGATAGCTCAGTGGTCTACAGTGCCTGCTTTGGCAGACACACGGGTCCGTAGTTCGATCCCCAGCACCACATGCCACACCTAGCCCCGCCTTCAGGGCAGGCTGAGCTGGCAAAAAGAAAAAAAAATTATTTATTTATTTATTTATTTATTTACTGGGGAACCAGGGATTGAACTCAGGTCAATGAGTTGCGCTTGCCAGGGAAGCATTTATTCTACGGAGCTATCTCCCCAGCCCTGAGACTTTCATTTGTTTGAATTCTGTGCAAAGGTGTTCCCTGAAGAATTTTTAGGATTGTTCCTTTATAATTTTTACGAAATAATTGTAGCTTCGCTATTATTTTCTGTTGCCCTTTTTGTATCTTTAAAAAAAATCATATTGTTTATTTTTTTAGGTGCATTTTCTTTTTCCAATATTTTATTTTAGAGAGAAGAAAAAAGACACAGAATTTTAAAACCAGATGATAGGAAATTAACAAAGGTTATTATATTGCATATAGTTATCTTCAAAGTGTTTGCTCAGATCAAGAGATACTGACATGAGTGATCTTTAAAATCAAAACCTGAGGGAAAAAAGAAATTACACATTTGCCGGGGAGATGGCTCAGTGGAATAAGTGCTTCCCTGGCAAGCACAAGGGCCTGAGTTCAATCCCCGGTTTTGAAAAAAAAAAAAAAATCAAAATCTGAGGGCCAGCCAGATAGCTCAGTGGACTAAAGCGTCTGCTTAGGCAGAGCCCAGTGGCCGGGTGGTTCGATCTCTGGTGTGCTGTGCCAACACCGCTCCCGGGGTGCACTGAGACGGTGATTGAGACAGGGAGTGGTGGTGTGTGCCTGTGATCCCAGCGCTTGGGAGGCTGAAAACGGGAGGATCACTAGGAGTCTGATCTACGTAGTAAGACCCTGCAGACCCTGTACTAAATACAGAAAAAGGAACAACCAACAACAAACCAAAATCAGAACCTGGCTTTGAGACTTGGGTCTCAGTAAAGCCTCCGTCCTGTCCTCTCCAACACCGGACGGAGTGTGCGCCCCTCTGTCCCAGGCGACGCTGTTTGGCTCGCACTGACACTCGAGGAGCAGCCTGGCTGTGCTGAGGGCTGGCTCTAGCCCATCACTGGCCCCGGCTGGGTGAATGAGCGGCGTGCATCCGCGCACTCCCACAAGGGCCCTTGCGGACTCCAGGGAGGGGCTAGGACCAGGTCACTGCTGGTGTCGTCTCAGCTCCCTGTCCCCACCCTGGCAGAGGTAAGGCAGGTGGCTGGGAGCTGGTGCATCCTACTGCAGGTGGAGGGAGCCTCCTGTCTGGCCTTCGCTGACAGGAGCAGGGGCTGGGACTTTTTTTTTCTGTGGGCTTTGGATCAGGTGGTTACTGCTGACGAATTTTCTGTTTTGTTAAAACCTGACAAAACCTTTTCTTTCTAAGGGACAGAGAGGACTTCTGCTTCCTTTCTAAGGGACAGAGAGGACTTGTTTTCTCTGGGCCCAGTGGCCTTTCTAGTGGATGGCTTCTTCAGCACCTCATTTGATCTGCAGAAGGCCAAGCGAGATAAAACCCCAGTTCCCCCAAACTCACTACCACATCCTTCTTTGGGGTCAGAGGCCCGCACCAGCCTGCCTTTATCGCTCCACCTTTTGGAGTCTTACATTTGTTTTATGTATAATGCCCAAGGTTTTCAGTTGTAGACTCAGTGGGAAAAACAGAAGTGTGTGCCCCACCTCCCTAAGGGCCGCCCCCCTCCCCCTGCTGTCCGAGGTCCCTCCCTCTCTCCCCAGGCCTGATGCAGCAGCAGCCCTGGCTGTTCCCAGCTGCACTCCACCCTTATACTTCCACCCTCCCAGTATAGGGCACTGGCTTTATCCTCTTGAAGCGGATGAAGAGGAGCAGCAGAAGGAGGGAAGGAAAAGCTCATCAGGAGACAGCAGCGTGCCTGCCATTCCCTTTTGCAAGCTGTTATGGACCTCTACAGACCGAAGCCTGGACTCTGTGCTGGCCACAGGCACTGCATCTCCCCTCCCTGGCTGCTGCAGCAGCGTATACTTCCTGGAACACTGCCCTTCTCCCTCCCTGTGCAGAGAGCTACCTCCCTTTGTTTTGTCCCCAGTACCTCCCAGCTGAGATGGAAACCTATGCCAGGAGGTGGCACCTAGATTAGGTGCATAGAATTAGAGAAGGCCAGTTAGAGTTTAAATTCATTAAAGATGCAGATTAGGCTCGACATTTCTTCATCTGGTGGTGCACAAAGAGTGGCTGATAAAAGCCTAAATTTTAGGACAGAATGCTACAGGCCCTTGCCTGAGGGTGGGGCTGAGCTCGGTGAGCCCTAAGGAGTAAGGTGGGGTGACTGTAAGGAGAAGGTGTTCTCTTAGCTCACAGCTGTGCAAGTTCAGGGCCCTGGCCTCGTTCTTTGGGCTGTGGTGAGGCACACTCAGGGGGGCGGCCTCACGGGTGAGCATGAGAAGGAGAGATCACTGGGCACGGAGACAGGCAGAGAGACCACAGGGGACTGGGTGGGCGCTGCTAGTGCACAGCAGGCAGGTGCAAGGCCCCTGCTCCACACCCTGCAACACAAGGATCATCCAGCAGCAAGAAGCCTGCCAGCCTGCACCCACCAGTGCTGAAGCCGAGACACCCGTTCTCCAAGCAGCCCCTGTCTGCATGCGCGACAGGTTCTCTGGAGCAAGCATCGCCCAACAATCAAATTAGGTTTCATGCGATTTTATTCCCTGCGAGCAGCACAGGTCACCAGAAAGAGTTGGGAGGGAACATTTTGGGAGAGAGCGAGGACTGTCGTTGGGAAGCACACTGAGAGGCAAGGCTTGGAGCCACAGCGTAGAGCTGCTTTCCACAACCTATCGGGGAGCATGAAAGTGCTGCTTCCGAGGCCTCTCTTCAAACCCACTGAAGCGGGTGCTCTTGGGCTTGATGCTCTCGGGGAGCGTGGTGGGGTCTGCATTTTGAGGACACCCTCTGGGTGTGCTGGACTACACTGACATTCTCTTCCACTCCCCAAAAGTAGGGTGGGACAGATGGGTTGGATGCAGAGAGGTCTTTTAGAAAGCTCCGTTGGGCATTTGGCAGTGTCCTCCACTTTGTCATCTGCACTGCAACAGTGTGGGCTGCCTGGGACAGGCCCTCCGACTGCCACGCTCAGTCGTTCACACAGCTGCCCGGGGGGCGCGGGGTCTCTAGGCAGCAGTGCCCGCGAAGTCCTCGCTTGCTTAGCCAGCTCCATTTCTTCCCAGTCTCCTCAGGACACATGAGCATGAAGGTAAGCATCACAGCCCAAAAGCACTCAAGGACAAGCGGTGTGCGTGGGGAGCACGCATTGCGGCGGAGCACTGCAGCCCATTCAGGGAGCGCCTCGGACAGTGACTGCACTCAGTGACGCATTGGGTCGGCATGATAACACAGCGTGAGCTATACATCCAGAGCCCCCTGGAGTCACGTGTAGCTGGGACAGGCCAGGTGGCTGTTGGTCACCTTCCAAGGGAATGCGCTGGAACCAGCACGCACCGTGGCCAGCTCTGTGCTGGGCCCTGCAGACATGGTGAAGGTACAGAAACGCGTCAGGCAGGCACCCTCAAAGAGGCAGCACAGCATGATCAGCCCCAGGCCCACACCGACAGCCACCAGCTCCAACGGATGAAAGAGGCATCGTAAGTCGGGCGCAGTGACTGCACTCCTGCTGTCCCAGCTACTTGGGAGGCTGAGGCAGGAGGATGAAAGGTCAAGGCCAGTGCAAGGCACTGTCTCAGAAAGATAAAAAGGACTAAGCAGGCAGCTCAGAGTGAAGCTTCTGGGTTGAAAAACAATGGTTCAATCCCCAGGGCTGAAAAACACAAACAAAAAGCCAGAACCATCTTAAACCCTGTGCTAGGACAAAATTAAGGAGCAGCGCATTCCACTTGTCCCTGGCCCTTGGGAGCTGGACTGGAGGTAAGCAGCAGAGGGCCTCTATGCGGAAGCCGGCTTCGCCCCTCCTCTTCCCTTATCATGACTCTTCTCCATGGCATTGCTGGGTTTGTCACAAAGGGACAAGCACCATACGCTGAGGGCTACAAAAAACTCAAGATCTCTGCCAAGAATCAGAATAAGCACATGCAGTTTATTTCATTCCCATTTTCCCAAACAGGCCAACCTCGACCTCACGTTAGTTTCAGCCGGGCTCTGTACCCAGCCTGCCTCACTGCATACCTGGCCCAGGCAGCCGCAGCCCAGCCCAGTGGGTACGTATGCATTCGCTAGCACCACTTTATTTTTGTCTTTTTTCTCTGATGCACACTCAGCTGCCTGCATAATTCCCACCTCAGGCGCAACCTTTCTGAGTTTCCGTCTCCTACTTGAGATACATTGCTGTTTCAAGGCATTAGAAGATTGCCGGGGGTGGAGGTGAGAGTGTGGAACTGGGCCAGGGGAGGCAAGACCTCCGCAGCCCCAGGGACTACAAGCGCAGCAGAAGACCCTGACAGCATTTCTCTGGGATAAAGCCTGGAAGGGTGTTTCTGAGCAAGGCTATAAATGGATACACCTTTCCCTACAGTCTCAAAAGGCTTCTGATTTGAGAGGTGTCTCAGTGCAATTGCAAACCATCCCTGTTTGGCTCGAAGTGGGAAGACAATATGGCGCAGTGACAGGTACTGAGCACCTACTCGGAGCTCAACAGGCTCTGGGTGTTGATGGCAAGACCTTTGTGCCCACGGAACAGAGCAGGGAGGGCTGGTAAGGACACACTCCCACAGGTGCAGCGGAGACCGCCGGAGGGGCCAGCACGGCTGGGTCGGAGGCTGCTGATAACTAGCACCCCAGCCCTGGACACCACGATCTGCAGCATCGTGGGAGCGCCAGCAAGCGGGTGCTGCACGGGCAAGGCCAGGGTCTGGTACTGGTGACCCGGGACGGGCCGAGGCCCAAGGCCCAGCAGGGAGAGTGGCCTCAGGGACCACCTGCTTGGGTGTGTGCCCAGGCTGGTCACTGTCCCGCAAGGTGACCGTGGTGGACTGGGGCCACTCTGTCTCCATCTCCTCACCCATAGAACATTTGCAGTCACAAATCTGCCTCCCAGGCTTCCCGCAGAGCTCTGCAGTCACCACAGGCAAATGCTAGGCCCGCGCTGGGCACGCAGCGCCTCCAGGCCCTGGCTACTGTTCTCTTCCTGTGCGTGAGGTCCACGGGGGTCGCTCGCTGCTATTTGAACTTAAGCAAAAAAAGTCTTATGGCGAGTAGCATGTGGTGGATGAGAGAGGGAGAGGAAAATGAGAAACAGGGAGATGGCTTGGCTCTGTCTCTGATGGTCCCTGAGAGCTTCCTCCTCTGCCTTCCTTCCTTCTTCCTCTGTCCCTTCCCTCTCTCCATCCTGCCCTCTTTTCCTTGTACTGGAGCTTAGACCTTTTCACTGAGCTCCAACCTGACCACTTTTTATGTTTTATTTTGAGACTCTAAGTCATGAAGTTGGCCAGGCTGGGATGAGCTTGCAGCCCTCCTGCCTCAGCCTCCCCAAGTGCTGGGATTATAGGCCTCAGTCACCACACCCACTTGCTTTTTTACATTAAAAAAACCCCCCAACAAATCTGAATAAGGATCTGAGAAGCAGCGGGTGGATACTTTTTGAACATGAAGGGTTGGTAACACCACTGTCCTCAGGAAGAACAATCCTTTTTCACTGATGGCCATACCACCAGCTCCACCTTCAAGATGACCATCCTCTCCAACTTTCTCTGAGATTTTAAAAAATCTTTTCTTGCCTTATTTTTTCCTGGTGATTTATCAATATGATCAGAGCTTTGCAATAAAGAAGACCTTGGCAGAGGGCTTCAGAGCTGTGTGCTCTCTGGCAAGTCATTTCACCTCTGGGAGATGAATAACCTCTGTGGGGGCAGGATGGGAAGCCCCAGATAGTGAGGTGCACACGGGGGCCCCTGAGGTGGCTGGGGCCATCTTCCCAGGGGGCTGCAGGGCTGCGCCTTCCTGGCTTCCCCTCAGGCTCCCATAACCTTCCTCTCACTTGTCCACATGCTCTAGGATTTCTCCCAAGAATCTGCTTTCCAGGCTGCGCGATACTGCCCAGGCTCAGATGCGGCCCTCCTGTCCTGTCCTACTGGGTGGGGTTCTTCCTGCAGCGACGCCACCTCCCACCCCCTCTTCCAACCACAGAGTTGAGCAGGTGCGAGGCAAGGGCCTTCGATACAGACCAACAAGGAAAGAGACCTCTCTGTTACTTGTCAGGAAAACAAGTCCTGTCCTGGGTGACACCATCCCTGGGACGCTGCTAACCTCCTGTGTGTCCCTGGTCCTTTGACCATCCACTCTAGTAAATGGAAACTAAATTGCTCCATTCAGTTTCCAAATGCCACATTAAAAAACAACAAAACTGACAGATGAAACGAAAACCTCCCGGGCTGCAAGGGACAATCCAAAACCAAATAACTGGTTACAATGTTTTCTAGAAATAATTAGACTTAATTTTCAGACCAAGAAATGCAATCAGCAGTGCTGTCTTAAGAGTCACAGGGTTTTGCCAAGCTCTTGGGGGAAGGAACTTCCATGCTGCTGGACCGCGTTGTCATGGGGGTTACCGTCATGGCAAAATGATTTGAACCTCGTCACAGCTCTGTGAGTTAGGGACACTGCACTTCCCACTTTACAGGTGACACTTGGAGGCAGGACAAGACTGGTGACATAACTAGCCGGTGGGCAGTTGTAATTCAACCAGAGATCAAAGCCATCCTGTGGTTGTGCCTCTCAGCATGGACAAATGGTTCCCGCACCCAGGACCAGGAGCATCAGCTCCCAAGACCCCCAGGTCTGTGGGTGCATCGGGGGCAAGGAAAGGTTCCCACTGAGGCCCCAGTTCCTACAGCACCTTCCTGTGCCCTGAGTACTCGGGACCCATTAGGGCCTCAATATTACACTTAGCCCTGGCCCAAGACCGGGGAAGCAGAGGCTTGGTGGGGTAAATCCCCCCCTCAGGCCTCACACTGATGACACTGGCCTGACTCCCTGTCCACACTCTGCTCTGGGCTCAGCTCCAGGGAGGCAGCAGAGCAGGGCCGACCTCAGCAGCACACTGGTGGCCTCGTGACAGTTG